>OU342745.1:93539313-93585052 GCA_910589775.1 Avena eriantha | reverse complement strand
AAGGGCGAAGCCTGGCGTAGATCTGGCGAGGCAGAGTCGTGGGGAGGTGGCTAAAGCGAGGGAGAGGGAGGAGGATTCCGTGGGGAAACGGGTTAGGGATAAAGGTGGCTTCGGCACCTTTTTTCCTTCTCCTCCTCTCACGTGCTCGAGCTGGCTCGGCTTGAGCAGGGCAGGGACAGGTACGGTGGAGCTGCTAGGCGGGCCAGGAGCGTCCAAGGAGGGTAGGCTCGGGTGGGCATGCCCGGCTATGAGAGAGAAGAGAGAGGAGAGGGGAGGCTCAGGTGAGCTAGGTTAGAGGGAGTAGTAGCTCGGTTAGGGCGTGGCTAGGGTTGGGGTAAGAGGGTAGCTAGTGAGGCCTGCTGGCAGGAGAGGGGGAACCTCGGCATGGTGAGAGGATAGAGGTGAGGTGAGGTTAAGGTTTAGGGTTTAGATTAGAGCTAGGGTTAGAGAGAAAAGAGAGGTGTTAGGGTTGAGGTAAATAGAGGAGAGGGTAGGTAGGGTAGATTAGAGGGGGTGGATAGGTGTAGGTTTTGTTTTCTTTCTTTTCCATATGTTTTTTTATGATTTTGATCCATCCAAAAGCCCTTCAATCAACAAAAAGAAGAATAGAAAGATGGGATAAAGAGGTGCAATCCTTGCATGGGGCATGCATGCATTAAATGCCTTGATGCTAGTTGTGTGAACAACTAGTTTTTAAATAAAATTCAAGTTTAGATTAATCCCCAAATGTGGTTATGGACGCCTTCCCACTCATATGGTATAAAAGGTGGCAAGCATGCCCCCATACTCAATATTGTAAAACAATTTAATAGGCCCTGGTATGGAAGTGGTTAGAGAGTAGAGAGAACCATCCTCAACTTATTATGAGCTAGATATAAAACCAGAGGAGGACATGGGCTCATAATGATTAAGATGGTGGATATATGGGTGGAAACAAAAAGAAAGGTGTGGAATTATGAGGTGGTGGCCAAAGGAAATGGTGGAGTGGAATAAAAGATATGCCCCCAACTCAACTTGGGCATCAAGCATTTATCAGATTCAAATACAATATAATCAAGAGCCAAATACAATTAATAATGCATATGAGAGAAGAACCAATCAAAAGGGTTTTATATGATGCTCAAATGCAAGGTGGCATGATGACATGAGCATGACATAATTTGATGCAACAATATATGTTAGGAAGTAGCTATTATATTACTAGACCAAGTAGCATTACCATTGTTAGACAATTGGGATGCTACAACTCTCCCCCACTAAAGAGGAATCTCGCCCCGAGATTCTAGGAAGAAGAAGAAGACTCAAAGAGGGTAGGATACTTGCACGGAGCTCATCTTCACGTTCCCAAGTGGCTTCATCAACGGAATGGTGCGACCACTGCCCCTTGCAGAACTTGATGGACTTGTTGCAGTTCCTTCTTTTCTGCGACTTCTAGAATTTTTTGGGTGTTCTTGATAAGATAGATCTTCTTGGAGATTGATGAGTTCATGGTCCACGGTCCTGCCGGGATCCTTGAAGCACTTCTTGAGTTGAGAGATGTGGAAAACATCATGAACCTTGAGTTTTTCAGGGAGCTCAAGAGCTAAGGCAACTTCTCCTCTCTTCTTCCCGAATTTTGAAAGGACCGATGTATCTAGAAGCCAGCTTTCCTTTGATACCAAAGCGGTGCGTGCCTCTCATGGGAGTGACACGAAGGTAAACGAGATCACCAGGGACTACTCCATGTCTGTGTGCTTTCTGCCATAATTGCTCTTCTGACGACTTGAGCAATCTTTAGATTTTCAAGAATTGATGTGAACTTCTCCGACGCTTGAGTTACAATGTCAGGGCCAAACAATATTCTTCCACCTGCGCTCGACCAACCAATCGGAGTTCTGCATTTGCGACCATAGAGAGCCTCAAATGTGTGCCATCTTTAGACTTTTCTGGAAGCTGTTGTTGTAAGAGAATTCCAGCATAAGGAAGACATTCTTCCCACTTCATGCCGAAAGAGAGACGCAAGCACGGAGCATATCTTCCAAATCTGATTGATCCTTTCAACTTGTCCTTGCGACTGAGGGTGGTAAGCTGTGCTGAAGTTCAATCTTGTTCCCAAAGCATTTTGGAAACTTCCCCAGAACTTGGAAGTGAAGATCTTCCACGGTCTGAACTGATCTCAAGAGGAACCCCATACAGAGAGACATATTCTGTTGATATAGACGCTCAGCCAACTGAATGACAGAAATTGTTTCTTTGAATGGAAGAAGTGAGCTACTTTAGAAAGCTGTCGATGACAACAAAGATTGCATTGTTTGCCCTTCTGCGACCTTGGAAAAACCAGTGATGAAGTCCATCTCTACTTTCTCCCATTTCCCATTCCGGAGGCTTCAATGGTATAGGAGACCGGAAGGTTTCTGATGGACAGCTTTAACTCTACAACAGACATCACAACTCCGAGACAATGACTTGGCATACAATATCGTTTCAAACCAAGCCACCAATATTGTGGTTCAAGTCCATGTACATCTTAGTGCTGCCAGGGTGGATAGAAAGAATAGAATCATTGCGCCTCCTGGAGAACTTGCTCTCTTAAAACCCGGGTAGTTTCGGAACAAACATCCGGTGTTCAAAGAAAAGAGTGCCTTGGTCGTCAACGTGGAAGACTGATACTTCGGAAGCTGAATGTTGGAGATGATCTTTTTAGTTAGTTAGGATCCCTAAGCTGAATGGAGCGAACTTGTTTCTTCCAAGAGAGGTGTGGCCAGAAGGTTCGAGATACCCTTGATCCACAACTTCAAGGTTTAGCTTGCGGAATTCCTCGCACAAGAGAGGTTGTTGTTCTTCCACCATGAGATTGTTGACATAGCTTTTCGGCTGAGGGCATCGCCATGACATTAGCTTGCCGGAGTGTAGTTGATGGTTCAAATCGAAATCATTGATTGTTTCAATCCACCTCCTCTGACGAAGATTGAGATCGGGCTCTGTGAAGATATACTTCAGACTCTTGTGATTAGAAAAGATCTCACAACGGTTGCCAAGCAAGTAATGCCTCCATACTTTCAAAGCGAGACAACTGCTGCGAGTTCGAGGTCAATGTGGTAGGATAGTTGATCTCATGCGTCTTCAACTGCCGAGAGGCATAAGCAACAACTTGTTTTTCTTGCATAAGGACCACACACCCAATCCTTGCAATGAGGCGTCACAGAATATCTGGAAAGGCTTTGATGTATCTGGAGAACCAAGACTGGTGTGGAAGTGAGCTTCTCTTTGAGGTTTCAAAGCTTGCTTGACATGCAGGGAGTCCAAAGGTATTTCTTGCCTTCTTGAGGAAGATCGGTAGGAGGCTTCACAATCTTCGAGAAGTTTTGAACGAAGCGACGACAGTAAATGGCCAAACCAAGAGAAACTCCGGACTTCTTTGACAGTTATGGGTGGAAGCCAATCCATAATTGTCTTAAATAGGTTTCTGGGTTTGACGGCAATGCCCTTGGCCAGAGATGACGTGACACAAGGTAGGGTGACTTGAGGCAGCTAGAACTCCCACACTTGGAGAGACTTTGCATACAGGCGGTTCTCACGAAGCTTGTTTAGGACACACTGAAGGTGTTCTTCATGTTCTTCCTTGACTTAGAATAGACTAGAATGTCATCCAGATAGACCACAACAACAAACTTATCAAGATCTCCATGAAACCGAGTTCATAAGCCCCGAGAAGTGGCATGTGCATTGGTGAGACCGAAAGACATGACCGTGTACTCATACAGGCCATAGCGGGTGGTGAAAGATGTTTTAGGAACATTCTCCTTGTGAATCTTGATTGATGATAACCACTTCTCAATCAAGTTTAGAGAATAACCATAGCTCCAGCTAGCTGATCGAAGAGATCATTAATCCGCGGAAGGGGATATTTATTCTGATGGTTTTAGCATTGAGAGCCCGATAATCAACACAAAGTCTATCAGTCTTGTCTCGTTTCTTCACAAAGATGGTTGAGGCTACCCAAAGAAGAAGTACTGTGCTGAATGAAACCAAACTTCTCTTGTTCATCCAGCTGACGTTTGAGTTCAGCCAACTCAGCAGGACCATTTTATAAGGCTGCTTGGAGATAGGAGTAGTACCAGGTCCAAGTTCAATCACAAACTCAACCTCACGATCAGGAGGCATCCCCGGTAACTCTTTAGGAAAGACAACTAGAAACTCATAGACCACCGGAACACTCTGAATACCTTCCATAGCATCATCATTCAGAGCCGCCAAAGAGTAAAGCTGAATTGTAGGAGTCAGACTTGGAGAATAGACTATATGGCCTTCAGGAATTTTTAGAGAAACCGAACGTTCAGCACAATCAATGACAGCTGCATTTGCTGTTAACCAATCCATGCCCAAGATAACATCAATGTCAGATTGCCCAGAATAATTAAGGAAGCCGGAAACAAAGAGCCACCAATCTCAATTTGATTGCCATGGCTGATCTTGGTAGATAACAATCTTGCCCCGGGAGAAAGAACCATTAACTTTTTATCCAGCTGGTCTATAACAGCTCATGCTCATTTGCAATTTGTGAGACACAAAAGAGTGCGATGCACCAGAATCAAACAAACTCATGCAGGAACTGAGTTAACAGGAAGCATACCCATGACAACTCCAGGTGCATGCTCAACTTGAGCGACGTTGACACAGTTGGCATGAGCAACCGTAGACCCAGGCTTGGTGTTGATGTTGAGAGCCTGAGGTGGAGGTGCACGAACCATAGGAGAACTTGCCACAGGTCTTGAGGTGGTGGTGGAAGAGCTTTGTTGTTCATAGGACAATTCCAGTGCTGATGCCCAGTGTTTCCACAAGTGTAGCAAGCACCAGGTGGGCATGGAGCAACGTAGCCAGGGACTCCGCCAGGCGCTCCAGGGTAGTTGTGGTTGTAGCCCCTGGGAGCCGCAATGAAGGAGTTTGGTGGCCTTGCCGCATAGCTTGACGGTCTTGGTGGAGCAGAGAGCGACGGTGGGTGTTAGGAACCCAGACACACACTTAGAAGGAGCTGTCATAGCAGAAGAGCTTGCTGTATCGCGGCTGTGTTTCTTTGACTCCTCAACACTTGCCTACTTGCTTCTTCCTGCAGAGCTGTGTGTTGGAGTTCTAGAAAAGACGTCGGCCTTGCTTGAGTGATTGCATATTTGATGGAAGCATTGAGTCCTTGCCTAAACCTCTTTGCTTCTTTTTGTCATCAGAGATCTCATCGCCACCATACCGAGAAAGGTTCATGAAGTTTCTGATGTAGGTATTGACATTGTCAGTGCCCTGCTTGAGGTTGAGAAACACTTCCTTCATCCTTCCATGACAATTTCTGACAGATATTGCTCTTTAAAAGCCCCAGTGAATTGCTCCAAGTAGGCTGAAAACCAGAGAGGTCTGCCTGAGGTAATTTTCCCACCAGAGAGCTACATCTCCCTTCAGAAGGTGAGTGGCACATTTGACCCATTCTTGCTCAGGAACATCTGCAGTCATCAACAACCTTGACACTTCACGCAGCCAATCATTCGCATCAAGTGGCTGATCAGACACCTCAAATTGGCGTGGGTTGAACTTGAGAAAACTCTTGATGTCTCCTCGCTTGGGAGGCGGAGGTAGCGGAACAACTCATTCCTCCTTACGCTTTCCTCGAAGCGCTGCTGGTTTTGCTGCATAGTCCCCAAGGCATTTGCAATACTTGCCAAAGCCGCCTCCAGTTTAGGTGGTATGTCCTCCTCAAAACGGCGTGGTGGTGCCATCCTGTGATTGATATAAAACACAAGTCAGTACTATAATGGAGAATGATAATAATCCAAAATAGTACCAAAATGAAATTAACCAAGATTAAAGGATGCAATTCACTAAGATGATATTAAAATATCAACAAAGTTCAAGGCAACTAGAAGATATTAAGCATAACGCACACGACTAAACATGGAGTGAGATGCACAAACTAACAAAGAAAAATTTTCCGCAAATTTCGGCATTAAAATACCACTATATGCGCAAAACCACTTAACGAATCAAGATTAGTAACTCTACTAATTCAATATACAAGAGCGAATGGTAAAAGAAGTGGTATGGTCGCGACTCCATCCCACACTCAAACATTACTCCGCACATGAATAAGTAAAACACATATCCCAATACCTTCTTCCTAAGATGAACCTAAAGATCAGTAACTACGGAAACGAACACCCCAAACAAGATAGCATTGGATAACTAAGAATAAGACAGACCGCATCGGTATACAATGAATCAGATAGATCGCGTCGGTTTACAAAGGCCTGTCGGTATGGAATGTACCACAGTTGATAACCAAAGGCAGATAGAGATAACATTTGGACGCAACCGATAGACAAAGAATTCACACACACACACACACGCACACAACCTATGGTACTACGGAACCAAGAACACGTGAATCCTAGTTTGAATTTTTAGAAGAGGATTGAAACGTTACACTTCCTTACCAGAAAAGGGTGGGTGGGTGGTTAAGAAGAAAAATGGAAGCAGTCCTACTCTCACGTTTTGTTTTTCCTTAGTATACATAACTACCAAAATATTTGCTAGACTGACAACGACCATTTTGGCTGAGACCCTGAAGGGCAGGATGGCTCTGATACCAATTGTAACTACCTCGATGAATTACGCTCTTAGTTACATGCCTGGATGAGCGAAGTGGTTAAAATAGTATGGTGGGGCCCGGGGCCACTCACGGTAGACCTTTCGGCTGTCCTAACCACTTTCAGAACATCGAGAAAAGAACGAGCGGCGTAATCGGCAGGCGAAGGATCAACTACATACACAGTGAGTATGTATGCAAGCCACATACAACATTCCTCAGAGCCATTCCATCTAAAAGAAATAGAAATATTGCATTGCCATACGGCAAGATCCAAATATCCTAAATAGATATAGTTTTCGGATAGCTCCTCATACATCAAACATCAGAGTATCAGGCGGAAGCGGAAAACAAGATCCGAGTACGGATAAGAAGCAAATCGGCATAAGATGCCACATAAACAAACACATCACGCCCACAGATCTCACTGATCCCCGTTCCCGGAATCTCTACATCGAGTGATCGTTGCCAACATCATCCGTCTCCTCCACCCAGTATCCATCTTGCGAGTACACCTGTTCATCTGAATCAAACAATTTATCGTGTGAGACCCTAGGGGTACTCAGCAAGTCTTTATGCCTCTAAAGGGGACACAACCTGGGGTGACGCAATTGCAGCAAAAGATAATAACTAACAAGTCTATAGATACTCGCTAACCATCCGCCTAACCAATGATAGACGAATGTCCGTGGAATTAAAGAACGACAGTTTATAACAGTATAATTTACAGATCATCCTCCTCGCTTACCAACGAGGAAGCGGACGAACAACCCCATCCGTTGGTAGTTTATTAACCATTCCATGAGTATTGCATTATTTACTAGTCAGGTACTTGGTCAGATTAAAAGCGGTACTTTAGTTATACTTCTCTATGATAGAGAAACTGTGCTCCAAGTCGTCCATAACCGCGGACACGGCTTTCAGAAAGATTTACCCTGCAGGGGTGCATGAATAGCAACACACACTCGATCAACCTCGGAAAAAACCAACCTCAAAACCAAACGAGGCATTCACGACAAAGCGATCACAGGATTCAGAAATATTTCAGGAGGCCACCCCATTAAGCTACCCGCAACGAAGTTGGCCGGCTCTAAGACGGACCCAAGGTTTGTGTCAATGTCTGTAAACGACTGGGAACCCGAAAGTGTGACTGGGCTTGTCGATACCGCGAAACATTCCACGATCCAAAACAGTACAGGTGCTCCACGCACAATCTTAGTAAAGCATGGCATGATGAGGTGTGGGGTACAAGATTAAAGCATTTTATTAATTATTAGCCAAGTTTTATTGCCATAAACAGTTCTGATTGTTAATAATGACATGATGCACGCTTCAATTCAGAACAAGGAATGCATAGATAGAACGGGCTCGTCGCGCTGATCGATTTAGACATATTATTTGTCAAATTTGGAGTTATAGAATTAAAGTTATTAATTTATTAAGAAAAGGGCATTTATTGTAATTTTAATCATCTCGAAATTTTAAATTCTCAAATAATATTTTGAATGGCATATTTGAATTCCTCACATTTTTCTGATTCAAAAATATATATTATAAGTATTATTTGGAATTTATAATTTAAAAGTATTTAAAAATATGGTTTGAATTTGAATTTAAACAATTTCCGGAAAAGTTTAATAAAACAGATAACCGGAAAATACTTTTTGCACTCAGCCACACCTAGCCACATTCGCTAACGGTGGGCCAGCTGCTGACTGAGATACGCGCGCTCAGGAAAAGTTTTTCTCACCGCGGTCTGACCTAGCCGCTGTGATTGACAGGCGGGGCCAGCGGCTACCGGCCCACGTGACAACGGCTAAGCCCGCAGAGGCTGACAGGTGGGAACACGCTGGACCGCGGGTTAAGTGTGCAGAAAGGCGGGTGCCTTTTGTAAAGAAACCACAGACACCGACAGATGGGGTCGGGCTGGACCACGGGTTGAGCCGGCAAAAGAGGTAGGGGTGTATGGTGCAAAAAGGTGACAGCTACTGTTGTTCTTCTCGGTGTTCCGACGAACCTGACGGCGACAGCGTGCGCGGCGTGGGACGGGGACTTGAACCAGGGATCTGGGCGTGCGTGCGGAGGGCGAAGCCGCTGTGGTAGGTCGGGGTTATTGTCAGGGAGTAGCTGGGCGGCTATGTGAGGCGTGGCGCGACACGGAGGCGGCAGACGCCAGCGGCCGACGGCGCACCGAGGGCGTTCGGTGAAACGCCCGGCGAGGCAGAGGGTCTACGGTGAGGCGGAGGATGTCTAGACAGGAGAGGAACTCACCGCGGGCTCGACGGAGGGCTCAGATCAGAGTGGGGAGCAGCAGATCGACGACGAGGCTGGCGGCCGGCGACCTAGGGTTTTGTCGGGGCAGTGATGGTGCTGGCGGTCCTGGTTCTCCTGCTCCTCGTTGGCGTGTACTAGGCGAAGCAGGGGAGCGGCGCGATCGTCCTCGACACCCGCGTTCGCCACGCCACCGGCTGGTATAAGAAGGGGCGGTGGAGGACAACGGTGAACGGCACGGCGGAGAGAGGAGGTAGCCGCAGTGGTGGGAGGAGAAGGGCGAAGCCTGGGGTAGATCTGGCGAGGCAGAGTTGTGGGGAGGTGGCTAAAGCGAGGGAGAGGGAGGAGGATGCCGTGGGGGAACGGGTTAGGGATAAAGGTGGCTTCAGCACCTTTTTCCTTCTCCTCCTCTCACGTGCTCGAGCTGGCTCGGCTTGAGCAGGGCAGGGGCAGGTAGGGTGGAGCTGCCAGGCGGGCCAGGGAGCGTCCAAGGAGGGGTAGGCTCGGGTGGGGCATGCCCGGCTGTGAGAGAGAAAGAGAGAGGAGAGGGGAGGCTCGGGTGAGCTAGGTTAGAAGGGAGTAGTAGCTCGGTTAGGGCAGGTGCTAGGGTTGGGGTAAGAGGGTAGCTAGTGAGGCCTGCTGGCAGGGAGAGGGGGAACCTCGGCATGGTGAGAGGAGAGAGGTGAGGTGAGGTTAAGGTTTAGGGTTTAGATTAGAGCTAGGGTTAGAGATAAAAGAGAGGTGTTAGGGTTGAGGTAAAATAGAGAGAGAGGGTAGGTAGGGTAGATTAGAGGGGGTGGATAGGTGTAGGTTTGTTTTCTTTCTTTTCCATATGTTTTTTTTATGATTTTGATCCATCCAAAAACCCTTCAAATCAACACAAAAGGAAGAATAGAAAGATAGGGATAAAAGAGGTGCAAACCTTGCATGGGGCATGCATGCATTAAATGCCTTGATGCTAGTTGTGTGAACAACTAGTTTTTAAATAAATTCAAGTTTAGATTAATCCCCAATGTGGTTATGGAAGCCTTCCCACTCATATGGTATAAAAGGGTGGCAAGCATGCCCCCATACTCAATATTGTGAAAACAATTATAGCCCTGGTATGGAAGTGGTTAGAGAGTAGAGAGAACCATCCTCAACTTATTTATGAGCTAGATATAAATACCAAAGGAGGACATGGGCTCATATATGATTAAGATGTGGAGATGATGGGTGGAAACAAAAGAAAGGTGGTGGAATTATGAGGTGGTGGCCAAAGTAAATGGTGGAGTGGAATAAAAGATATGCCCCCAACTCAACTTGGGCATCAAGCATTTATCAAGATTCAAATACAATATATCAAGAGCCAAATACAATTAATAATGCATATGAGAGAAGAACCAAATCAAAAGGGTTTCATATGATGCTCAATGCAAGGTGGCATGATGACATGAGCATGACTTAATTATGATGCAACAATTATATGTAGGAAGTAGCCATTATATTACTAGACCAAGTAGCATTACCATTGTTAGACAATTGGGATGCTACCGCCCCCTATATAAAGTGGGGTATTTGGCCTAGAAAAATACACCCAATAATCATTAAAGGTCTCCCCACTTTTGGGAGGACCTCTAATTGATATTTTCTCTCTCCCCCTATCTCTCTCATGACCGTGGTCCCAAGTCTGGACTGCGCGAGCGAGAGACATCTTCACCGTGGAGCACCGTCGCGCTGCGGGATTCGGATCCGGGAGCTCTACTTCCGCAACTGCTGCTGGATCGGGGCAGCGGGAGTCATCGTCAGGCACCGGACGTGTGTAACTCCCCGCGAGGTGTCGCATTTGAGGCACTCAAGTCGTTGGAGCCAGAAGGAGCGCAAGGACTTCATCACGACCTTGAGGTTGGCTTCGGCTCGTCTACATCAACCACGCTCTCCTGAGCATTGCCAACGCTTTTCGGTCTTCAAGGGTAAGTTCGCGAAAAGCCCCTCCTGTTACTATATTACTAATAGATAGGTCCTGGCAGCTTCAGGGGTTCAGGGGCGTAGAGTAAAATTTATTTTTTATGCGCGGAACCCCTACAGTCATGGCCGCTCTGATGGATGAGGAGGTCGCTGCGATCAATGCAGCGGTGGACGGGGACAATGAGCACCTGTCTATCCTCCTCGCCCTCATGTCCATGATCATCGAGGAGCACAAGCCAGTCCGCGGTGGCTCGGCGCCTAGACGCCGCAAGAGAAAGCCAAGGCAGAGGATGGAAGGGCACTACATGTTGTATGCAGACTACTTCGCTGATGATCCAGTGCACGGCGATGTCACATTCCGCCGCTGTTTCATGATGAGTAGGAAGCTCTTCCTCAAGATCGTCGAGAAGCTGAGGGAGTTCGATGACTACTTCAAGCTAAAGAGGGACGTCGTCGGTATGCTTGGCTTCTCCACTATCCAGAAATGCACAGTTGCCCTTCGGATGCTAGCATATGGAATGCCTGGAGACACATAGGATGACTACATGCGCATGGCCGAGTCCATGGCCATTGATTGCTTGTATAGGTTTTGCAGGGCAATTGTGGCGGTGTTTGGTGACACATATCTGCACACACCCAATGAAGACAACACTGCTCGTCTGCTGGCACAGAATGCAGACAGAGGGTTCTCTGGGATGCTTGGAAGCATCGACTGTATGCACTAAGCATGGAAGAACTGTCCATTTGCAAATCAGGGCATGTACAAGGGCCACAAAGGAGCATGCAATGTGGTTCTTGAGGTAGTGGCTGATAAGGATCGCTGGATTTGGCATGCTTTTTTCGGGATGGCAGGATCTCACAATGACATCAACGTGCTCCAGTGCTTGGATGTGTTTGCCAATCTTATTTCATGCAATTCTCCTCCTGTGGATTATGAGATCAATGGCCACCAATATAACAAGGGCTACTATCTGGCTGATGGCATCTATCCAAAATGATCAACATTTGTCAAGACCATTTCAAATGCAGTGCCTAGAGGGAAGAAAGCTTGGTTTTCTCAGTGCCAGGAGGCTTGCAGGAAAGATGTGGAGAGGGCATTTGGTGTGCTGCAAGCTCGATTTGTCATTGTTCGGTACCCCACGCTTACATGGTCCAAGGATTAGATGTGGGAGGTCATGACTGCTTGTATCATCTTGCACAACATGATCATCGAGAGCGAGTAGGATAACCCAGTGTTCGACACTCAACCATACTATCGCCAGGGTCCTCTTGCAGATGTTGATCATCAGGTGCCTACTTATTTTCTGGCCAAGCGTCAAGAACTTCGAGACTCCAACACTCATCATAGCTGCAAAATGATTTGATCAAGCATTTGTGGAAGCTAAAAGCAGCTCTCTAGTTTGATGGGCATTGTGATTTAAACTTGTTTAATTTGTGTGGTGTGTTAAACATAATTTATTTGTGTACTATGTTGAACTTGTTGAATAATTGTGTTAAATTTGTGTTCCAATTTGATTGATTGCTTGTGTTAAAATAATTCAGAAAATAAAAAAAATAGCCGGTTTGGGGTGCACGGCTGTGTGCCGGCCGGTCCCCATTTCTGATTTCGCGTCGGCGCCCCCCATACGGGCCAAAAAATGACCGCGCTAGAGCCCGTATGGAGATCACGAGTGGAGATTGTAACATCCCAAAACTCTAATCCAAGTGATCAAGATTCAAATCATCAAATTTAGAGTTAACAAAAACTTTTCCTCTTAAAAATATTAAAGCATTCATATGGTGTGCATATAATTTAGGAGTTGATTTGAATTGCCTTGATTAAGTGATCCAATGATTGTAAAATGATTCTTAGGTGAATTAAACATCATCTAGATAATTCCCAAACAAATCCCAAAGAAAAACAAATCAAAATGAATAAACGAAGCAAATGGTCATTTGTGCCATTTTAATCATCATGCCTACTTTGGCTATTCCTAGAACTCAATTCTTAACAGAAACAGATGTGGATCTTTGCACCCCTTTCTAGTACAAGTAGTGATGTACCAAGGCCCACTTTGTGATCTACCAAAAACTTTCAAACACAAATTTTAAATGGCATTTGAAAATTGAATCTAGTGTAGGTACCAAGATCACACTTATTCAAAAACCACTCAAATGAGCTCCATTTTCAAATCCCAAGCAACCACAGATGCTTAAGCATGTGCCTAACAACTCCACCAAAAATCATCTCAAAATTCAAAACTTGAATTCTTTCGGCCATTTCTACAAACACCTTGTGGGCAAAATTCATACAAAAACCAAAAACACTATTTTGAGTAGTGTTTGGACCAATGTGGTCTCCCATTTTGCAACCACAGCCACCCAGTGCACCTCCTACCCTTTTCTAGCCCGGCTACCCACTGTGCCACGACCAAATGGTCATGGCCATTAAGGCCGAGCATGATTGAGCACCCCACTGGCGACAACGCGCCACAACAGCCGCCAGCTTCGCCCACCATGTCCAGCATGTCGCCTGTGGTCCACCTCCACCGCCTAGCTAGCCCCAGCCCGCGGGCAGCGCTAGGAGCAGCCAGGAACCGCCGCGCCCGGAGCCTGTCGGCCATGCCAATGCCGCCCACAGAGCGCGCACGGTCCCCGCTCGACCAGATCCCGCCTTGCTCCAGCCGCCCGCCTACACGATCACCACCGTCCTAGGAAGCTAACAAACATGTCCATTCCCTCGACCGTGCCACGTAGTCGCCAGCTGCCGCGAAACTCGCCGTCGGCAGAGACATTGTGCGCGTTGCGCCACTCACCTCCCCCGACTGCAAACCACTGCACACGCACCTCCGTGACACTCGCCAGGGCACCGCCCACCATCCTAGCCCACCGCCCACACCTCTAGCTCGCTGTGCCGTCGTCATCGGCGAGCACCGCCCATGCTCCTCTGCCGCTTCGCTGAGCCTATAAATATAGGCCTTCCCAGCACCGTTTCCTCACACCACTCTCATCCCCTCCGTCTCAGAACACTCACAGAGCCCCACCGGAGCAAGCCGCCATCCGCAGCGCTGTAATTTCGCCGGAGTCTGGCGCGGAGGGAGAAGATGGGGGGCCGTTTATCAAGGCCACCTCTCGGGACGCCGCCAGTACCAGGAGAACCACCGTCCTCGACTTGTTCATTTTGCCGCCTCGCCGACCCTCGTCGGAGCCCAGTAAGCCGCCCCAGACCCCCACCGAGCCGCTAGGGTTACACCTCGTCAGCGACCTGTCCGTCGTTGACGACAAGCCACAGCCGTAGATCTTCCTTTTAATCTAACGACCCACGTCGCCCCGTACCGCTTCGCATTTAAAGAGCCGTTGACATGTGGACCCCCTGTCAGCTGTTCTCTATGCCGTGGAACACTACTGGGCCGGCCCATTAGTTTTCCCGCGCGACCCAGTTAGTTCAAACATGGATTTTTCTATTTAAGTTTGAACTCAATTCTATCCCTTAGTTCAAAAATCAATTCAAGAAGATCTACTGAACCAAATTGAGTGATTCAAATTTTGTTAGAAAGCCTCTGAAAAGATCTATCCAAGCCAGTTGGATTTAATTCATTTAGAGTTAGAGATCTCTCCTAGTAAAAATAACAAGATAGAAGCTTTTGCACATTCACACATTTTTATTAAATCAACCATAATAGCTTTTGAGTTGATTCCAACTCTCAAAAATCACATTTAACCATACCTATCAGAATATGTAATAATATTAAGGTTTACATGCAGTGACTTTGGATTAGTACCAAAATAATACTATATAGGCATTTCTAGTCACTTTAAATCATTAATTATTAAACTTAAACTTAATTCAAATATGATCCAACCTTTAAATCACATTCCCATATGTTAGAATATGGTGTGATGACATGTGTCCATATGATCCCATATTTTAATTGGTGAATATTAAATCTTAGTTATTTTTTTAATGAGTAGAAATTACTTTTCTTAAATAAAAAGAAGGAAGCTAGTTAATAAACCTTGTGATGCTTGTGATGATAATAGATCATATAATGTGTGCCCTAGAGTAATAAGTAGACTAGTTAAGCATTGTTTGGTGATTGTGTACTCCGTATGTATTTATAGACGATAGTACCGACCAGGCTTTCGAGGAGGAGGAGTTCTACCAAGAAGAAGAGGAAGAAAACTTCAACCACTGCACTAACCAAGGCAAGCTATTGTTAGCAAGCTAGAATTAAGCTATATAACTTAAGCAAGATGCATTAGGCATGCTTTGGTTATACCACTTTGACTAGTACCTACTCCAATTTTACTTTCAAGCTTTTTACTTTCTTTACTTTACTAAAGTCTCTTACTTGTTGAAGGTAGCATAAAAAGTATAAAACTTGACCTATCTAGATATCCTTAGATGACATTCTATGGCATGAGATTGAAGATTAGCATCCCACTTTAGTGAACACTCTTAACGTAGTAGTTTAGAGCTAAACTAAAACTTGAGTCACTTTAGATGGGAATACTTGGTGAAAATGAATTGTGAAAACCTTGGAATGATGAGTCATTCTATTGAGATGTTTTGACATGTGTTGAGAAACACAAATGGTTTATGATGATGATAATGTTGAGGCATGAGCCTTAGCCCCTTTACAAAAAATGATGGTTGGATTCAGATGCGATACCATTCCAATTTTACCGTACAACCACAATACCTAAATTGGGTGAGGCTTAGCCGGAAATTTATATGCATTAGTATTAGTTCCCTTGCGGGAGAGGTTTGAGCTGAGGCTACCTCTCAATGTTGTCCACCTATGCAGTGCCCAAGATGACAGATGGTCATGGTTGGGAGGCCATGCTCATAGGAGAGGTGCTTATACTAGAGTGTGTAAAGGAAAGGTTATGTTTGATTATCTGCATACTAAGTATGATGATTTAGGGTTATCCCTGACAGATGTATCGAATCTTGTGGTGAAAGTGTACCACCTCTGTAGAGTGTCAAACTATTCGAATAGCCGCGTCCGCGGTTATGGACAGTTGGAGTGGCCATACTGTTTCGTTGTCAGATGTTTTCAAAATGACTTATAAAATGAATGATGAATCTTGACTTAACCACAACAGAGTTGTGACTATGACACTAGCTTCCCAACTTAAGTGATTCTAGAACTTTATTTTATCTTTCTTTGTTTTAGAACTCAGCTTAGGTTTCAAACTTAACTTCATAGTTAAACTTAGCGTTAGCATTTCACACTAGTACTATCTTACTTATTCGTGGTAGTTTGCGAGTACTTAAAGAGTACTCATGGCTTCTGTCCCTGGCTATTATCATGGCCAGACTATGAAGGAGATTACCAAGATGACGGACAGCAGGACGGCTATGATAACTAGGACTATCTGCCTTCGTCAGTATTGCCTGTGCCCCTGAAGATGGACCCCACCGCTACGCTTATTACTTATTCCGCTGCTTGTTGTATTACGACTGGATCATGAGATTCTTATTTGTAAGACCTTATTTATGGTTTGTAATGGATGATGTACTGTGATATCCAATCTGTTATGTCTCACAAAAATGGTAATCTTGGGATTGCGATGTATGACATAACAGGCATCTGGGATTAAAAATCCGGGTGTTGACAAGTTGGTATCGGGGCCATCCTGACCATAGGAGACCCTAGTTAGAATGGACGTCCGAACAAAAATTTAATTTCAAAACCAAAGTGAGTACTTATGAAAAACTATTTCCTCTCTTACCCTTGGGAATTCATTCTTTCTAAAAAATTCATGTTCCTCAAATTCTTACATTACTACATAAAATTTGACACACTTGATCACTTGACTAACTTCCTCATCCTTAATTCTTGTAGATGGAGACTCAGTTCAGCAAGTTCTACCAGTTGGGCAACGGAGGCCAACTGATCTTTGAGAGGGATCAAGATTCACTGTCGGAGTTATTGGGACGCCCACATCTGGAGTTTCTTGGAGCTCAACTTCCTGGACCCCCAGGAGGAGATTTAAAGTGGCTAGTCACCGTTGATCTTCGAGGAAGCATAAAAGCACCAACATCCGGGAGAATCTAGTTCTCCGTAAGGGAGAACAACTGGCTAGATGGATTAGCCATGGCAATGCATGAAGCTCTCGCACGTCTATGTGCCCTCCGTGTTAACCAAATCCAAGGAACCCGCTTTGCGCACTATGCAAGGCGTGACTTCATGGGAATGCTGATGGAGATGCCTAGTCACCCGGAGTTGAAGCGTCAAGTGGAGAACCTTGACTTCCTGTTGTACGATCGCTAGAAGGAGTTAGACAATGCTAGGGAGTTTTCCAACCACAACCGTGCCATTGCCGACCAGAAGGCCCAGACTTTCTCACTGCTAGTCAAGGACCGTCAGTCTCTTCGCCTCCAGCATGAAAAGAAGGATCGCACCATCACCCGTCTTCGCAAGAAGGTGGCCGACCTCGAGAAGACCGTCAAGGAGCAAGAAGCTCAGCTTGCAGCAAAGGAGGAAGAAGAGGAGGGTGAAGACATCCAGGGAGACATGGATTCTTACCTCAGCAATGATGATGACTTTCTGGAGGAGGATGCCGTGGACTTCTACACTGACGATGATGACTCCGACTTCATCAACGATGAGTAGATGCACTAGAGCACTGTCGTAGCATGAGATGTATCGGTCCCACTGTATCGTAGCTTGTAGAATGGTTCTTAAAACCATCTGTTTTCCTTGTTGTGGTGTGTGTGTGTGTTTGTATCATGTGCTTGTTTGAATGAATGAAAAGAAGTTAGTTGCAAAACCTGAGTCAAAGTTAGCTTTGAAACCAAAACCATGAACCTTAGAACTTTCCCTCTTACCCCTTTATCTACCTCAATCTTCAGATGACTCGTGGAAACCATGGAGGGAGCATCTCATCGCAAGACCCAATGCTGTAGATCCTGCTGAATCTCATCGCAGACGGAGAAGCAAGCAGGGCAGAGCGCCAAGTAATCTAGCAACACTGCAACAGATCGCCCAAATGGCTCTCAACAACCAAGGGCATGGAAATCAGGATCATCAAGGATCCAAGCGGAAGAACTTCCAGAATACTAATCCCCCAATCTTTAGCACCTCAGAGAACCCATTAGATGCTGATGACTGGTTGCAGACAGTGGAGAACAATTTGGAAGTAGCCAGAGTTGATGACAACGAGAAAGTTCTCTTTGCCACCCCACTACTTGGCAGGAGATGCAAGAGCCTGGTGGAACAGCATCCGCCTGATGAACCATGGTCAAGTGATGACATGGGAAGCCTTCAAGATCAAGTTCAGCTGCACCCACGTGCCGCAGGGTCTAGTCACCCGAATAAGGGATGAATTCAGAGAGTTGAAGCAGGGCAGAATGACTGTGGTGGAGTACCGTGACAGATTCTTTTTGCTTGCAAGGTACGCCCCTGATGAGATCAACATGGAGGCCAAGAAGAAGGAGAGATTCCTGAACGGACCGCATGACGAGATGCAAACTGTCCTCGTCAACATCCATTTCGAGGATCTCGAAGAGCTAGTCGACTCTGCCATTCATATGGCAGGGAAGATTAATCAGGCAAACGGCAACCGCAAACGTCGTATGATGCAGCAATCTGGATCCAACAGTCACCAGAAGTACCGTCCCAACCCCTCACTAGGATATGCACCCAGAAACAACCGACCCCCAATGTCTCGCCCAAGCTACCCCAACCGTAGCAGAGGCAATGTGAAGTCCGGAGGGAACAACAACAACCCCGGCAACACCAGCAATTTTAATAGAGCACCTCCCAAGAACAACAACAACAACTCCAACTCTGCACCCAGAACTGGCAGCAATGTTGTGCCTATCACAGCAAAAGACAAGTCCTAGATAACTTGTTTCGAGTGTGGAGTGAAGGGTCACTATTCCAATGAGTGTCCCAAGAAGACTACCGCCACTGCCAATGTGAATACCCCCGCTCAACAGTAGCGTCATGTTCAACCAGGGAGAAGGTTTGCCCCAGGGAACCCTCACAACCGCAACGGCCGTCTCTTCCACATGAACATAGAGGAAGCCCAAGAAGCGCCAGCCATAGTGCTGGGTATGTTTTTTGTCAACTTAGTTTCAGCAAGGGTATTGTTTGATTCAGGAGCATCGCATTCATTTGTCACCGAAGAATTTGCATGCACTAGTAAGATTCACCCAACCAACTTGAAGCATGTCATGATAGTTCAAATCCCCGGTTCAACTACAAAAGCTAGAAAAATTTGCAAAGCTATGCCTATCCGGATACATGGGATAGATTTTTATGCCAACCTAATCGTACTCGGAACCAAAGGATTGGAAGTAGTACTAGGTATGGACTGGATGTCAAGGCATAAAGGAATGATAGACTGTGCTAAGAAAGCCATCACCATGACCAGTAGCTCTGGAGTCACAATAGAGTATATATCTGAAACCTTACCTCATCAATTCAAGTGCAACAAGAGTCTAGCCTTACCCACCATAGACCAAGTCCGAGTAGTCTGTGAATACCCCGACGTATTTCCAGATGAATTGCCAGGTATGCCCCCGGATAGGGATATTGAGTTCATTATCGAACTAATCCCCAGAACCGGACCCATAGCCCAGAGACCCTATAGCATGAAACCCTCAGAGTTAGTGGAATTAAAGAAGCAGTTGGATGCTATGTTAGCAACAGGCTTGATTCAACCAAACGCTTCGCCATGGAGGTCACCAGTGTTATTCATCGACAAGAAAGATGGAGGCAACCGCCTGTGCACAAATTATAGAAAACTGAATGACGTCACCATAAAAAACAAGTACCCCTTGCCAAAGATAGAGGATCTATTTGATCAGTTGACTGGTGCCCAGGTATTCTCAAAGATTGATCTTAGGACTGGTTATCACCAACTTAAGATTCGTGCAACGGATATTCCGAAGACTGCCTTTACTACTCGTTATGGTTTATACGAGTATACGGTTATGTCTTTTGGATTAACCAATGCCCCTGCTTATTTCATGAATCTCATGAATAAGATCTTGATGAATTTCCTAGATACGTTTGTCATTGTGTTTATCGATGATATCCTTATCTACTCCAAGTCAGAAGAAGAGCATGAGCAACATCTGAGAATCATCCTAGAAACCCTGAGGGAGCATTGGTTATATGCCAAGTTCAGCAAGTGTGAGTTTTGGCTGAAAGAAGTGGGATTCCTAGGACATATTGTGTTTGCCGGAGGAGTCTCTATTGATCCCGCCAAGATCAAAGATGTCGAAGCATGGGAAGCCCCAACCACTCAAACCCAAGTCCGTGCATTTCTCGGATTGGCGGGATATTACCGCAAGTTCATAGAAGGATTCTCGAGCATCGCTAGACCCGTGATCCAATTGTTGAAGAAGGACAAGAAGTTTGAATGGACCGACAAATGAGAAGCCAATTTCCAGGAACTAAAGAAGAGATTGATATCAACCCCAATATTGATCATGCTAGATATCAAGAAGCCGTTTGATGTATATTGTGATGCATCCAAGATTGGTATCGGATGTGTATTGATGCAGGAAGGCAAAGTTATCGTATATCTGTCTCGACAACTGAAGCAGCATGAGCAGAACTATCTGACCCATGATCTTGAATTAGCAGCCATAGTTTTGGCATTGAAGACATGGCATCATTATCTTATGGGTAATCGCTGTGAGATTTACTCAGATCACAAGAGCTTGAAGTATATTTTCAGTCAGAAGGAGCTGAATATGAGGCAAAGGAGATGGATAGAGTTAATTAAGGATTATGACCTTGACATTCACTATTAGCCCGACAAAGCCAATGTGGTAGCGGATGCTCTTAGTAGATTGCCTTGTAGGCTAAACACTGATGGGTTCGTAGCATGGAAAACAAAAAATTTCTACCGCAAGAACGAACAAAACCCAGATCTAATCTAGATAAAAGCCAAGATCTAATCTATTAGACATGTGCAACGAGATAGATAGGAACTAACCCTCGTAGATCCGAAAGCGTTAACGAGATTAGATCTCGTGGTTGATGTAGTCGATCACTTGCCGATCTCAAGATCGTGTGGATGATCCTTCCGGCGTCGTGTTCCAGCAGCGCTTCCGCAGTCGGTCAAGTGGACGATCCTTCCGGCGCCGCGTTTCGGCAGCGCTTCCGCAGTCGGTCACACGTGCGGAGTCGAAGCAGACCTTCCTCTCCTCGTTCCAGCGAGCAGCGGAGGTAGTAGATCTTCTCCACGGAATCCCAGCAGCACGACGGCGTGGTGGTGGTGGAGTCGAGAATTCTACAGGGCTTCGCCTATGCCTGTGCAGAAGAAAGGAGGAGGAGAGAGGCGGCAGAGATTGGAGTTATGAGAGCTTGGCTTGGAGGGGGCGCCCCTGCCCTTCTATTTAAGGGGGGGAGGGCACCTTGGGGAGGGGGAGTCCTTGTAGGACTCCCCTCCTCTAGGGCCGGCGGATTGGGGAGGGGGGAGGAGTCCTCCTCCCCCACGACTCCTAGTCTTGACCCACCAGGACTCCTTTGATCCCTTCCTTGGTTTTCAAGCAAACTCCAAGAAACCTTCCAGAACCTTCCGGAACATTCCGAAACCTTCTAGAACCCTCATGCAAATACTCCGGAACATTTCCTAACTCAGAAAATGATCCCCAATATATGAATCTTATTCTCCGGACAATTACGGATCTCCTCGTGATGTCCCCGATCCATTCCGAGACTCTGAACAACATTCGGTCTCCAACGCACATTCCATATCTACTTAAAACAACTTCAAACCTTAAGTGTGTCACCCTACGGTTCGTGAATATGTAGACATGATAGAGACACATCTCCTATCAATAACCATCAGCAGGACCTGGAGATCCATAATGGCTCCCACATACTCAACGATGACCTCGTGATCGATTGAACCATTTACATACGAAACCAATTCCCTTTGTCATGCGATACTATACTTATCCGAGGTTTGATCGTCAGTATCTCCATACCTAGTTCTACCCCGTTACTGATAAGTACTCTTTACTCGTTCCGTGATATGTCATCCCTTGTGACCCAGTCACATGCTTGCAAGCTAACTAGATGACATTCCACCGAGAGGGCCCATAGCATATCTATCCGTCATATGGATGGACAAATTCCAATCTTGGTCCATGCGCTTCAACACATACTTTCAGAATACCCAATGACACCTTTATGACCACCCAGTTACGAAGCGGTGTTTGATGTCATCAAAGTACCCATCCGGTGATGGTGATTAACACAACCTCATGGTCGAAGGATTAGGTTACTATGCATTTAAAAGCTTACAGTAATACGAACTTAATGACTTGATCTTATGCTACGCTTACTATGGGTGTGTGTCCATCACATCATTCTCCTAATGATATAACCTTGTTATTAATCACATCCAATGTCCATGATCAGGAAACCACGATCATCAATTAATCAACAAGCTAGTTTAACAAGCGGCTTACTAGGGACTCTCTTATGTTTACAAAACACACAAGTATTAGTGTTTCCTAATAATACAATTATAGCATGGGATGTAAACATTCATCATAAACACAAAGATATAATAATAATCACTTTTATTATTGCCTCTTGGGCATATCTCCAACAGTCTCCCACTTGCACTAGAGTCAATAATCTGGATTACATGGTAATATACCGAACACCCATGGCGTTCTGGTGTTGGTCATGCTTTGCCCTAGGGAGAGGTTTAGTCAACAGATCCGCCACATTCAGATCAGTGTGTACTTTGCAAATCTTTATGTCACCATCTCGGACATACTCGCGAATAGCGTGGAAACGTAGCTTGATGTGCTTCAGCTTGCTATGTGACCTTGGCTCCTGTGCATTAGCTATGGCACCTGTGTTGTCACAGTAGATGGCCATCGGGTCCAACATACTGGGAACCACGCCAAGTTCAGTAATGAATTCCTTCATCCAAACGGCTTCTTGTGCAGCCTCCGAAGCAGCTATGTATTCCGATTCAGTGGAAGATTTTGCCACAATGCTTTGCTTCGCACTCTTCCAGCTCACTGCAACACCATTCAAAATAAATACATATCCCGACTGTGACTTTGAGTCATTTGGATCGGTGTTCCAACTAGCATCGGTGTAACCATTTACAACAAGCTGTTCATCACCTCCATAAGAAAGAACCATATCCTTAGTCCTATTTAGGTACTTTAGGATATTCTTGACCGCTGTCCAGTGCTCCATTCCAGGATCACTTTGATATCTGCTAGTCAAACTAACATCATGTGCTATATCCGATCTTGTACACAGCATGGCATACATGATAGAACCTATGGCCGAGGCATAGGGAATATTATTCATTTTCACTCTATCTTCTGCCGTAGCTGGACTTTGAGTCTTACTCAAGGTCTTACCTGACAACATGGGCACAAACCCTTTCTTGCTATCTTCCATTCTAAACTTCTTTAGAACTTTGTCCAAGTATGTACTTTGTGAAAGCGCTGTTAGGCGTCTTGATCTATCTCTATAAATCTTGATGCCTAGAATGTATGCCGCTTCGCCAAGATCCTCCATTGAAAAACTATTATTCAAATAGGTTTTGACGCTACTAAGAAGTTCTATATCATTCCCAATCAACAATATGTCATCTACATATAGTACTAGGAATGCTACAGAGCTCCCACTCACTTTCTTGTAAATACAAGCTTCTCCATAAGTTTGTATAAATCCAAAGTTTTTGATTACTTTATCAAAACATTGATTCCAACTCCGGGATGCTTGCTTCAGTCCATAAATGGAGCGCTGAAGTTTGCACACCTTGTCAGCATCTTTAGGATCGACAAAACCCTTGGGTTGTACCATATCCAACTCTTCCTCAATGTCACCATTAAGGAACGCCGTTTTGACATCCATCTGCCAAATTTCATAATCGAAATATGCAGCAATTGCTAACAAAATCCTCACAGACTTTAGCTTCGCTACTGGTGAGAATGTCTCATCATAGTCAACTCCTTGAATTTGTCGAAACCCTTTCGCGACAAGTCGAGCTTTATAGACGGTAACATTACCATCAGCATCTGTTTTTCTCTTGAAAACCCATTTGTTCTCGACAGCCTTACGGCCATATGGTAAGTCCACCAAAGTCCATACTTGGTTTTCGTACATGGATCCCATTTCGGATTTCATGGCTTCTAGCCATTTGTCGGAATCTGGGCTCACCATAGCTTCTTCATATGTCGCAGGGTCATCAACGTTGTCCACCAACATGACGTTCAAGGCAGAGGCATACCAATCAGGAGTGGTACGAACCCTCGTTGACCTACGAGGTTCAGCAGTAACTTCGTTTAAAGTTTCATGATCATTATCATTAGCTTCCTCTTCTATTGGTGTAGGCGGCACAAAAACATCTTCCGGTGCTGCGCTACTCTCAAATCCGAGAGAAGGTTCAATAACCTCATCGAGTTCTACTTTCCTTCCAGTCACCTCCTTCGAGAGAAACTCCTTCTCAAGAAAGGATCCATTCTTTGCAACAAAAACTTTGCCTTCGGATCTATGATAGAAGGTATACCCAATTGTTTCTTTAGGGTATCCTATGAAGACGCATTTCTCTGCTTTGGGTTCTAGCTTATCAGGTTGTAACTTCTTTACATATGCCTCGCATCCCCAAACTTTAAGGAACGACAACTTAGGTTTCTTACCAAACCACAATTCGTACGGTGTCGTTTCAACGGATTTAGATGGTGCCCTATTGAAAGTGAATGCGGCTGTCTCTAATGAATAGCCCCAAAATGATAACGGTAAATCTGTAAGAGACATACCGAACCATATCTAAGAGAGTTCGATTACGACGTTCGGACACACCATTACGCCGTGGTGTTCCCGGCGGTGTCAACTGTGAAAGTATTCCACATTTCTTTAAATGCATGCCAAACTCGTAACTCAGATATTCACCTCCGCGGTCAGAGCGCAGAAATTTAATCTTCTTGTTACGATGATTTTCCACTTCACTTTGAAATTCCTTAAACTTCTCGAAAGTTTCGGACTTATGTTTTATAAAGTAGACATACCCATATCTACTCAAGTCATCTTTGAAAGTGAGAACATAACGATATCCACCACGCGATGCTACACTCATTGGACCGCACACATCGGTATGTATTATTTCCAATAAGTCTGTAGCTCGCTCCATTATTCCAGAGAATGGAGTCTTAGTCATTTTTCCCATTAGACATGCTTCGCATCTTTCAAGTGATTCAAAATCAAGTGATTCAAGAAGTCCATCAGAATGGAGTTTCTTCATACGCTTCACTCCAATGTGACCAAGACGGCAGTGCCACATGTATGTAGAATTATCATTCAATTTTATTGGTTTAGCATCTATGTTGTGAACATGTGTATCACTACTATCGAGATTCAGTAAGAATAAACCATTCATCTCAGGTGCATTACCATAAAAGATATTACTCATATAAATCGAACAACCTTTATTCTCGGACTTAAAAGAGTAACCGTCTCGCAATAAACATGATCCAGATATAATGTTCATGCTTAACGCAGGCACCAAATAATAATTATTTAAATTTAAAACTAATCCCGAAGGTAGATGTAGAGGGAGCGTGCCGACGGCGATCACATCAACCTTGGAGCCATTTCCAACGCGCATCGTCACCTCGTCTCTTGCCAGTCTTCATTTATTCCGCAGCTCCTGTTTCGAGTTACAAATATGAGCAACCGAACCAGTATCAAATACCCAGGCACTACTACGATTACTAGTAAGATACACATCTATAACACATATATCAAATATACCTTTCTTCTTGATGTTGCCGTTCTTCAGATCCGCCAGGTACTTGGGGCAGTTACGCTTCCAGTGACCAACACCCTTGCAGTAGAAGCACTCAGTTTCAGGTTTAGGACCAGCCTTGGGCTTCTTAGCAGGTGCGGCAGCTTTCTTGCCGTCCTTCTTGAAGTTGCCCTTGTTCTTAGGCTTGCCCCGTCTCTTGAAATTGGTGGTCTTATTGACCATCAACACTTGGTGCTCCTTCTTGATCTCCACTTCAGCAGTTTTCAGCATGGACGACAGTTCAGGCAACGTCTTGTTCATGCAGTGCATGTTGTAGTTCATCACAAAGTTCTTGTAACTTGGTGGCAGTGATTGAAGGAGACGGTGAATCCCCAATTCATTAGGAATCGACATTCCCAACTCTTGGAGCTTCTTTGCGTACCCAGACATGGTGAGCACGTGCTCGCTAACGGAGCTTTCCTCTTCCATCTTACAGTTAAAGAATTTTTCGGAGGCCTCATAGCTCTCCATGGCCGCGCGAGTCTCAAAAATTAGCCTGAGCTCCTTAAGGATCTTGAACGGGTCGTGGTGCTCAAAACGCTTCTGGAGCTCCGATTCTAAATCGTACAAGATGGCACACTGAACTGTGGAGTAATGATTTTTCCGAGTGGCGAAAACATTCTTTTCGTCATCGGTGGCATTATCTGCAGGTGGGTCACCTAGCGGTGCTTCGAGCACATAGGTCAACTGACCAGCCCTGAGGACGATCTTCAGTCCACGGAACCAGTCCGTGAAATTTCTTCCATTGTTCTTAAGCTTTTCTTTCTCTAGGAACGCATTGAAATTGATGGAGGGGGTCGCCATAATCTACAACAATTTGCAAGTAGTTTAGACTAAGTTTATGACATTCTTAAACTAACTAGGTGAACTCCTACTCAAAACAACATCCCTCACATTGTCTTAGTGATTACACGAACCAAGTCCACTACACCAAGTCCGATCTTCACGAGAGAAGATGTAGTTTCATCGGCGAACAATCTTCATGTTCATCATAATTATATGACTCATGCTCTACCTTTCGGTATTCCGTGTTCTGAGACCATGTCTGTACATGCTAGGCTCGTCAAGATAACCTTAGTTTCCGCATGTGCAAATCTGGCTTGCACCCGTTGTATGCACACGTAGAATCTATCACATCCGATCATCACGAGATGCTTCGAAACGACGAGTCTTAGCAACGGTGCCAACTAAGGGTGAACACTTTATTACTTGATATTTAGTGAGAGGGATCATCTTATAATGCTACCATCGCGATCTAAGCAATACAAGATGCATAAAGGATTAACATCACAGGAAATTCATAATTAGTGTGATATGATATGGCCTTTTCTTCCTGTGCCTTTGATCTCCATCTCCAAAGCACGAACATGATCTCCATCATCACCAGCATTGCGTCAAGGTCAGTGGCGCCGCTTCATGGTTGTCCATCATCACTAGCAACTATTACAACTACTTGGAATAAAGCTATTACAAGATGAATAGACACGCAGGTCTTAACAGAATTAAAGACAACCATTAGGCTCCTGCCGGTTGCCATATTACAACAAGGATCATTGCATACATCAAATACAATCACAATCACATGATGGCCATATCACATCACAAAACCCCTGCAAAAACAAGTTAGACGCCTCTAATTTTCTTTGCATGTTTTACGTGGTTTGGGGCTTTCGCATAAGACCGATCTTACCTACGAACAAGAACCACAACATTGATACAAGTGTTGTCAAGATGCTCATTGTAAATTGAATCTTAACTATGGTGGGAGAGACAGACACCCGCAAAGCCACTTGTGCAAAGCAAGTTGCACGTCAAGCGTGAAGCAAGTCTCATGTGCGATGACATGTAATGTTAGCCCGAGCCGCTTCATCCCACCATGCCGCAAGATGCAAAGTACACGCTAAGACACCGACAACAAAAGCATCAACGCCCACAAAAACATTGTGTTCTACTCGTGCAACAGATCTACGCATAGATACGTCTCTGATACCACTGATGGGTTCGTAGCATGGAAAAAAAAATTTCTACCGCAAGAACGAACAAAACCTAGATCTAATCTAGATAAAAGCCAAGATCTAATCTATTAGACATGTGCAACGAGATAGATAGGAACTAACCCTCGTAGATCCGAAAGCGTTAACGAGATTAGATCTCGTGGTTGATGTAGTCGATCACTTGCCGATCTCAAGATCGTGTGGACGATCCTTTCGACGTCGCGTTCCAGCAGCGCTTCCGCAGTCGGTCAAGTGGACGATCCTTCCGGCGCCGCGTTTCGGCAGCGCTTCCGCAGTCGGTCACACGTGCGGAGTCGAAGCAGACCTTCCTCTCCTCGTTCCAGCGAGCAGCGGAGGTAGTAGATCTTCTCCACGGAATCCCAGCAGCACGACGGCGTGGTGGTGGTGGAGTAGAGAATTCTGCAGGGCTTCGCCTATGCCTGTGCAGAAGAAAGGAGGAGGAGAGAGGCGGCAGATATTGGAGTTATGAGAGCTTGGCTTGGAGGGGGCACCCCTACCCTTCTATTTAAGGGGGGAGGGCGCCTTGGGGAGGGGGAGTCCTTGTAGGACTCCCCTCCTCTAGGGCCGGCGGATTGGGGAGGGGGGAGGAGTCCTCCTCCCCCACGACTCCTAGTCTTGACCCACCAGGACTCCTTTGATCCCTTCCTTGGTTTTCAAGAAAACTCCAAGAAACCTTCCAGAACCTTCCGGAATATTCCGAAACCTTCTAGAACCCTCATACAAATACTCCGGAACATTTCCTAACTCAGAAAATGATCCCCAATATATGAATCTTATTCTCCGGACAATTCCGGATCTCCTCGTGATGTCCCGGATCCATTCCGAGACTCCGAACAACATTCGGTCTCCAACGCACATTCCATATCTACTTAAAACAACTTCGAACCTTAAGTGTGTCACCCTACGGTTCGTGAATATGTAGACATGATAGAGACACATCTCCTATCAATAACCATCAGTGGGACCTGGAGATCCATAATGGTTCCCACATACTCAACGATGACCTCGTGATCGATTGAACCATTTACATACGAAACCAATTCCTTTTGTCATGCGATACTATACTTATCCGAGGTTTGATCGTCAGTATCTCCATACCTAGTTCTACCCCGTTACTGATAAGTACTCTTTACTCGTTCCGTGATATGTCATCCCTTGTGACCCAGTCACATGCTTGCAAGCTAACTAGATGACATTCCACCGAGAGGGCCCAGAGCATATCTATCCGTCATATGGATGGACAAATTCCAATCTTGGTCCATGCGCTTCAACACATACTTTCAGAATACCCAATGACACCTTTATGACCACCCAGTTACGAAGCGGTGTTTGATGTCATCGAAGTACCCATCCGGTGATGGTGATTAACACAACCTCATGGTCGAAGGATTAGGTTACTATGCATTTAAAAGCTTACAACAATACGAACTTAATGACTTGATCTTATGCTACGCTTACTATGGGTGTGTGTCCATCACATCATTCTCCTAATGATATAACCTTGTTATTAATCACATCCAATGTCCATGATCAGGAAACCACGATCATCAATTAATCAACAAGCTAGTTCAACAAGAGGCTTACTAGGGACTCTCTTATGTTTACAAAACACACAAGTATTAGTGTTTCCTAATAATACAATTATAGCATGGGATGTAAACATTCATCATAAACACAAAGATATAATAATAATCACTTTTATTATTGCCTCTTGGGCATATCTCCAACAAACACCATGATCAAGGAGAAGCAGCCAAGTTTGTATGAGGAGTTGGAGCAGTTTAGAACTGAGCTTGTTAGAAAAGGATTCTTAGCTAGCATTGAACTTCAACCCACATTAATCCTCCAAATCAAGAAAGCCCAGAAGGGAAATGAAAGTATCGACGGAATCAAACGTCGTATTGGTACAGGAAAGGTACCTGGATTCACTGAAGACGAAGGAGTTCTATGGTACAAAGGACGTATCTGTGTGCCAGCAGATTCAGAACTGAAGCAGGTTATCATGCAAGAAGCTAATGATACTCTTTATTCTATCCACCCCGGAGGAACGAAGATGTATCAAGATTTGAAAGAGCAATTTTGGTGGCACAAGATGAAGAGAGAAATCGGAAGCAACATCGCCAAGTGTGACATCTGTCATGGAGTCAAAGCAAAGCATCAGAGACCCGCAAGACTGTTGCAACCATTGCAGATTCCGGAATGGAAATGGGATTCCGTCGGAATGAACTTTATCACTGGTTTGCCTACTTCTATTAGGGGAAATGACTCAATCTGGGTCATCATTGATAGACTGTCCAAGGTAGCCCATTTTATACCTGTTAAGACAACCTACTAGAGTTCAAAGCTAGCAGAGCTGTATATTGCTAGAATTGTTAGTCTGCATGGAACCCCCAAGACCATAGTATCAGATCGAGGAACCCAATTTACCATGAGATTTTGGCAGAAAGTTCAGGAAGGATTAGGAACCAAGTTGAACTTCATCACCGCTTATCACCCACAAACTGATGGATAGACTGAGAGAGTCAACCAAGTCCTAGAGGATATGTTGAGAGCTTGTGTGTTAGAGTATGGATCAAAATGGGAAGACTGCCTACCTTTCGCAGAATTCTCATATAACAACAGTTATCAAGCTAGTTTGCAAATGGCACCATTTGAGTTCTTATACGGAAGAAAGTTTCGTACCCCTTTGAATTGGTCTCAAGTAGGAGAGTTAGATCTTTGGACCCAACATTCTCCGAGAAGCCGAAGAAAAGGTTCACAAAGTCCATGAGCACCTCAAGACCGCCCAGTCCAGACAGAAGAGTTATGTTGACAAGAGAAGGAGAGACCTGACTTTCAATGTTAGAGATTTTGTATATCTCAAGGTTTCGCCATTGAAGGGAACGCAACGCTTTAGTCTGAAAGGAAAGTTAGCCCCCAGATATATCATGCCCTTCAAGATTTTGAACCGTCGAGGAGAAGTATCGTATCAACTGGAACTGCCCGAGGAGATGTCAGCCATCCACAATGTGTTCCATATCTCGTTACTTTGCAAATGCCTGGAAGTGCCGGAGAAGACTGAAATTTCAAGAACATCGATCATCGAGCCGTTGAGATCAACAATGACCTGACATATCGTGAAGTGCCCATCTGTATCTTAGAGGAAGCTTACAGAACCACTAGAACCAGGAGTATCAAGTTTCTCAAGATTCAATGGAGTAACCATACCGAAGAGGAAGCCACTTGGGAGTGAGAAGATTACATTAGGACAAAGTTCCCATATCTCTTTAGTTCCTAGTTTTCTTTCGTAAATCTCGGGATGAGATTTTGTTTAAGGGGGGAAGGTTTGTAACATCCCAAAACTCTAATCCAAGTGATCAAGATTCAAATCATCAAATTTAGAGTTAACAAAAACTTTTCCTCTTAAAAATATTAAAGCATTCATATGGTGTGCATATAATTTAGGAGTTGATTTGAATTGCCTTGATTAAGTGATCCATTGATTGTAAAATGATTCTTAGGTGAATTAAACATCATCTAGATCATTCCCAAACAAATCCCAAAGAAAAAAAAATCAAAATGAATAAAAGAAGCAAAAGGTCATTTGTGCCATTTTAATCATCATGCCTACTTTGGCTATTCCTAGAACTCAATTCTTAACAGAAACAAATGTGGATCTTTGCACCCCTTGCTAGTACTAGTAGTGATGTACCAAGGCCCACTTTGTGATCTACCAAAAACTTTCAAACACAAATTTTAAATGGCATTTGAAAATTGAATCTAGTGTAGGTACCGAGATCACACTTATTCAAAAACCACTCAAATGAGCTCCATTTTCAAATCCCAAGCAACCACAGATGCTTAACCATGTGCCTAACAACTCCACCAAAAATCATCTCAAAATTAAAAACTTGAATTCTTTCGGCCATTTCTACAAACACCTTGTGGGAAAAATTCAAACAAAAACCAAAACACTATTTTGAGCAGTGTTTGGACCAATGTGGTCTCCCATTTTGCAACCACAGCCACCCAGTGCACCCCCCTACCCTTTTCTAGCCCAGCCACCCACTGTGCCATGACCAAATGGTCATTGCCATTAAGGCCGAGCACCATTGAGCACCCCCACCCGCGACAGCGCACCACAGCAGCCGCTAGCTTTGCCCAACATGTCCAGCACATCGCCTGTGGTCCACCTCCACCGCCCAGCCAGCCCCAACCCGTGGACAGCGCCAGGAGCAGCTAGGAACCGCCGCGCCCGGAGCCTGTCGGCCATGCCGACGCCGCCCGCAGAGAGCGCACGGTCCCCGCTCGACCAGACCCCGCCTCGCTCCAGCCGCACGCCTACACGATCACGACCGTCCTAGGAAGCTAACGGACATGTCCGTTCCCCCGACTGTGCCCCAGAGTTGCCGGTCGCCGCGAAACTCGCCGTCGGCAGAGACATCATGTGCGTCGCGCCACTCACCTCCCCCGACCGCAAACCACTGCACACACACCTCCGTGACACTTGCCAGAGCACCGCCCACTGTCCCAGCCCACCGCCCACACCTCTAGCTCGCGGTGCCGTCGTCACCGGTGAGCATCGCCCATGCTCCTTTGCCGCTTCGCCGAGCCTATAAATAGAGGCCTCCCCAGCACCGTTTCCTCACACCACTCTCATCCCCTCCCTCTTAGAACACTCCCAGAGCCCCACCAGAGCAAGCCACCATCCGCAGCGCCAGAATTTCGCCAGAGTCTGCCGCGGGGGGAGAAGAAGGGGGCTGATACATTGCAAATGTATCTATAATTTTTAATGTTCCATGCTTAGTTTTATCCACTTTCTTGTGTTTTGTTCCAACTTTGGAGTAATTTTCATATGATTTCTTGGACTAACCTATTAACAAGAGCCACAGTGCCAGCTGCCTGTTTTCTGCTGTTTTTGGTTCCAGGAAAGTCAGAAAATGAATATTCTCGAAATTGGACGGGACAAAAGCCAAAGTGCCTATTTTTCCGGAAGACATCAAGTGCCAGAATACGAGACGGAGAGGGGCAGGGGGCCACCGCACCACCTAGCCACGCGGCCAGGCCTGGCCCGCGCCAAGGGGTGGTGTGGCCGCTCCTGGCACCCCCTCGGTCTCCCCTTCCGCCTATAAGATGCCCTCGGGACGAAAACCCTAAGTACCCGATCAAAAATCCACGAAAGAGTCTGTAGCCATCGTCATCCCCATCCCTAGATCGGGAGGGATCTGAAGCTCTTCCTGGCACCCTGCCAGAGAGGGGAATTCACCCTGGAGGCCTTGTTCATCACCATGCAAGCCTCCAGTGTGATGCGTGAGTAGTTCATCCTTGGACTACGGATCCATGTAGTAGCTAGATGGCTGGTTCTCCTCCTTTGTGCTTTCATGTTTAGATCTTGTGAGCTCCGTTCATGATCAAGATCATCTATTTGTAATTCTGCATGTTGTGTTTGCGGGGATCCGATGGATATTGAGATGCTATTTCAGATTGATTATTGATTATATCATGTCTTTGTTATTTGTGATCTTGCATGCTTTCCGTTGTTAGTAGCTATCTTGGCCAAGTAGATGCTAGCAACTCCAAGAGTTAGTATTTATGCTCGATAGTGGGTTCATGCCTCTGGTAATCTGGGGAAGTGACAGAAATCTCTAAGGTACTAGATGTGTTGTTGCTAGTAGGGAGAAAACAAAAATCCTTTGTTCATAGAACAATCGTATTGTTTACTTTACACGCAGTTCGTAAAGCAATAATCTGTTGCTTGCAACTTAATACTGGAGGGGGTTCGGATGATAACCTGAAGGTGGATTATTAGTCATAGATGTAGTTGGATGGCGGTCTATGTATAATGTTGTAATGCCCAATCGAATCTCAAAGGAGTCAAGATGATTAGTATATGCATGTATTGCTTTCTAGATGTTTGTCAATTGCCCTACTGTAATTTGTTCACCCAGCATGTTATCTATCTAAGGAGAGCCACCTCTAGTGAACTATGGATCCCGATCCTTGTCTTTTACATACAATCTACAATCTTTTACTGCTTTGTGTTTACTTTCTACAAACTTTTACTTCTTTCCATTCGATACGTTTAATCCTTTGTTTTCCGCAAAACACGGTGAGATTGAAAACCTCATCGCAAGTTAGGGACAAAGTTCTGTGGTTGTGTTGTGCGGGTCTCCATGTTGCTACTAGCACTGGTAGTGCGCCCTGCCAAAGCTCAGCTAGTAATACCTTTGGGTGTTTCCTTGCTCCTACTGGTTCGATTAAACCTTGGTTTCATAACTGAGGGAAACTTGCCGATGTGCTCATCATACCTTCCTCTTGGGGTTCCCAACGAGCTCTACATCAACACCGCTCGAGCATTTTTCGGGCACCATACACAGAGCCATCAGGGGCCTTTGATCAAGGCCACCTCTCGGGACGCCGCCAGTACTAGGAGAACCGTCGTCCTCGACTTGTTCATTTGCCCACCTCACCGGAGCCCCGGTAAGCTGCCCCAGACCCCCACTGAGCCGCTAGGGTTACGCCTCGTCGGCGACCTGTCCGTCGTCGACGACAAGCGACAACCGTAGATCTTCCTTTTAATCTAACGGCTCACGTCGCCCCGTACCGCTTCGCGTTTAAAGAGCCGCTGACATGTGGTCCCCCTGTCAGCTGTTCTCTGCGCCGCAGAACGCCTCTGGGCCGGCCCATTAGTTTTCCCGCGCGACCCAGATAGTTCAAATATGGATATTTCTATTTAAGTTTGAACTCACTTTTGTCCCTTAGTTCAAAAATCAATTCAAGAAGATCTACTGAACCAAATTGAGTGATTCAAATTTTGTTAGAAAGCCTCTGAAAAGATCTATCCAAGCCTGTTGGATTTAATTCATTTAGAGTTAGAGATATCTCCTAGTAAAAATAACAAGACAGAAGCTTTTGCACATTCAAACATTTTTATAAAATCAACCATAATAGCTTTTGAGTTGATACCAACTCTCAAAAATCACATTTATCCATACCTATCTGAATATGTAATAATATTAAGATTTACATGCAGTGACTTTGGACTAGTACCAAAATAATGCTGTATAGGCATTTCTAGTCAATTTAAATCATTAATTATTAAACTTAAACTTAACTCAAATATGATCCAACCTTTAAATCACATTCCCATATGTTAGAATATGTGGTGATGAAATGTGTCCATATGATCCCATATTTTAATTGGTGAATATTAAATCTTAGTTATTTTTTTAATGAGTAGAAATTACTTTTCTTAAATAAAAAGAAGGAAGCTAGTTAATAAAACCGTGTGATGCTTGTGATGATAATAGATCATATAATGTGTGTCCTAGAGTACTAAGTAGACTAGTTAAGCATTATTTGGTGATTATGTACTCCGTATGTATTTATAGACGATAGTACCGACCAAGCTTTCGAGGAGGAGGAATTCTACCCAAAAAAGACGAAGAAAACTTCAGCCACTGCACTAACCAAGGCAAGCTATTGTTAGCAAGCTAGAATTAAGCTAGATAAATTAAGCAAGATGCATTAGGGATGCTTTGATTATACCACTTTGACTAGTACCTACTCCAAGTTTACTTTCAAGCTTTGTACTTTCTTTACTTTACTAAAGTCTCTTACTTGTTGAAGGTAGCATAAAAAGTATAAAACTTGACCTATCTAGATATCCTTAGATGTCATTCTATAGCATGAGATTGAAGATTAGTATCCCACTTTAGTGAACACTCTTAACGTAGTAGTTTAGAGCTAAACTAAAACTTGAGTCACTTTAGATGGGAATACTTGGTGAAAATTAATTGTGAAAACCTTGGAATGATGAGTCATTCTATTGAAATGTTTTGACATATGTTGAGAAACACAAATGGTTTATGATGATGAAAATGTTTAGGCATGAGCCTTAGCCCCTTTACAAAAACTGATGGTTGGATTCTGATGCGATACCATTTCAATTTTACCGTACAACCACAATACCTGAATTGGGTGAGGCTTAGCCGGAAATTTATATGCATTAGTATTAGTTCCCTTGCGGGAGAGATTTGAGCTGAGGCTACCTCTTAATGTTGTCCACCTATGCAGTGCCCAAGATGACAGATGGTCATGGTTGGGAGGCCATGCTCATAGGAGAGGTGCTTATACTAGAGTGTGTAAAGGAAAGGTTATGTTTGATTATCTGCATACTAAGTATGATGATTTAGGGTTATCCCTGACAGATGTATCGAATCTTGTGGTGAAAGTGTACCACCTCTGCAGTGTCAAACTATTCGAATAGCCGCGTCAGTGGTTATGGACAGTTAGAGTGGCCATACTGTTTCGTTGTCAGATGTTTTCAAAATGACTTATAAAATGAATGATAAATCTTGACTTGACCACAACAGAGTTGTGACTATGACACTAGCTTCCCAACTTAAGTGATTCTAAAACTTTATTTCATCTTTATTTGTTTCAGAACTCAGCTTAGGTTTCAAACTTAACTTCATAGTTAAACTTAGCGTTAGCATTTCGCACTAGTACTATCTTACTTGTTAGTGGTAGTTTGCGAGTACTTAAAGAGTACTTATGGCTTTTGTACCTGGCTATTCCTATGGCCAGACTATGAAAGAGATTACCAAGATGATGGATAGCAGGACGGCTATGATAACTAGGACTATCTGCCTTCGTCAGAATTGCATGTGCCCCTGAAGATGGACCCCACCGCTACGCTTATTACTTATTCCGCTACTTGTTGTATTAAGACTGGATCATGATATCCTTATTTGTGTAAGACCTTATTTATGGTTTGTAATGGATGATGTACTGTGATATCCAATCTGTTATGTCTCGCAAAAATGGTAATCCTAGAATTGCGATGTATGACATAACATGCATCTGGGATTAAAAATCCGGGTGTTGACAGAGATGCTCTTAGCATCGCTTCTGTACGTAGGGCCGGCGCAACTCCCATTGTGCTGCTGGTGGTGCCAGACGATACTTGTGCGCATGTGCTGGTGGAGCATGGCGATTCTCCCCGCGTGCACATCTAGTGGTGTCGGGCAGTGCTAGCAGGTTACCATTAATTTTGAAATAAGATTTGACTACTTTTTAATTAATAAACTAGGTTGGTAAAATTTAGACTAAACAAATTTTTAGCTCAGATGAAACAACACTCTGGACAAAAAAAACTCAACGTTCATGGAAAAAATCAAGACTACACTGGAACTAAAAATTAGCTCGTGAGAAACAACGAACACATACATGGGATATAATATTTTTACCAATTAGGACAAAATCACGATTAAAGTTGGAAGAAGAACTACATCGACGGACAAATCCATCTACACGAGTAAAAATTCCCTCTACAAGAGGAACAAACTTAAGGTGCTCAGAAATAATTAGAAAGTAGAGGAACAATTATTTTAACTTAAATAGAACAAAACCAGGACTACAATTAGGGAAATAACTATTTGCGAAACGAATCACATTTACACGAGGAACAAATCTTTAGCGGTGAAGGAACAATAAAGTGTGTATATGAGGAACACGTATTTTGACTTACCGTAACAAAATCGTGAGTACGGTTAGGAAAAAAACTATAGTGCCAAGCTCATCTACACAAGGAATAAAACTTTAGAGGCCGAGGAACAAATATCATTATGCAAGGAAGGATTATTTCGACTACCTAGAACAAAAGAAATACTACAGTTGGAACAACAACTGTAGAGCCCGAGAATGAATCTCAAGGAACATAACTTTAGCGACTGAAGAACCAAAGACACTGACATAAGGCACAATTATTTTAACTAATTGGAACAAAAATCACCGCTAAATGTGAGACAAAAACTGTAGCACTTGGAACAAATCACATCTACGTGGGGGAGCAAAAATTTAGCGACCGAGGAACAAAACTTTAGTAGCCGAGGAACAAATCACATTTGTAGGGAGAACACAATTTTTTGATTAAGTAGAACGAACAATCATTACTATAGTTTGGACAAAAATGGTAGTGCCTGGAAACAAATCAAATGTATGCAAGTAATAAAACTTTAGCACGCAAAAACCAAAACATGTCTACAGGAGGAACAAAACTGTATTGACTGGACAAAAGAAAAATTCTTGGTGGAACAAAAAATATTTATGTAGACGAAAAAATACTCACAGAACACATCATACTAGAGAACATATATACCAAATTAAGAGAAAACATGAAAAGAAACAAAAACAAAAGAAAATAATAAAAGGAAAACAAAGTGTAAAAGAAGAAGGAAGAAAAGGTTATCTATAAAACATAAAATAAAGAAAATAAAATAAAAAAGAAAGAAATAAAACAATTCAAACAAATTACTAGAATGCAGGAACAAAAATAAGGAACAATAGAACAAATTGTGAGCGAATGGAACTAGGCTAAGTGAAATTAGTTTTAGCATCAGTGGAAAAGAAACATGATAAATTGGAACAACTAGAATATGCACAAAGTGGAACAAAATTTACAACTCCTGGAACAACACACAAGTATAAGAATAACTAAAAATTTAAAGACATGAAGGAACAAATCCTCGCTGATGTAGGAACAAAAGTACAAAACATAAGATTGTTTGGAACAAATGCAAGTGAGATAAAAAATTGGCATTCATGGATGAAATCATGACTATGGAAAAGAACAAGAATATGAAGAAAGTGGAACAACTTTTAGAATTCGTGGAAACAACATAACAATAAGAGAAACAAAAAAATGGATAGTCCAGAACAAACTTCAAAACACATCAGCAACAAAATTTTAACTACTGCCAAGATGACTATGTAGACTCTTTGGAACAATATTTTAATCATAGATGGAACCAAATTTAATATTAGAAAAATAAGAAGAAAATTTAAGAAAATGAAGTGTGAAAAAAACACAAAAGGACTAAAAAGAAAAGAATACAAGAGAAAAAGGGAAATCTCTTGTGGCTCACGGGCGCATTTGCACCCGTTGTGAGAAAATATATTTTGAAATTTCAAAAAAAATTGAAATATTATGTCTACATGTACATTCGAATATTTTATGTTCGTTTACAAGTTTTCGGGATGAAAAGGTATTTCATATGTCATGTATAAAAACACAAAAAATGTCACATGAATAGGACTATTCACAGGACATTTTTTTGTCTTTTTCGCACGGGACACGTAGAATGTTTGTTCATCCCGAAAATTTGTGAACGAACATAAAATGTTTGAATGTATATGTACCATTTTTCTGAATTTTGTTGAAATTTTAAAATATGTTTTCTTACAATAGGTGCAAATGCACCAAGAGCCACAGAGAAAAAAGAAAAAAAATACCACATAGAGAAATACATGAAAAAAGAAAAGGAAAAAAAAATAAGAGTTGACAACAAAAGAATGTAAGAAAGGAATGTTCCCTGCAGAAAAAATAAGAAAAGAATGTAAGAAAGAAGAAGAAAATAGAGATATAACAAAATACACGTGAAAAGTGGAAAACGAAAGGAAAAAAATCAACGAACCAAACAACTAGTGGCAAAGGGGCATGATGCACAGGGCTCCACCGCATAGGGACAGTGCATCATGAGCGCGCATCCGCGACTCGTCGATCGAGTTTGCCTCCAAGTGCTGATGATGAAGTTAAATGGGCTGGCCCAAGATGCAAATCCTTCAGCGAAACGGCGGCTTCGTGATGCCCGAGCGCTAGGGAGTTGTTTCCTCCTTGATGAGCAGTGACGAGGGCGAGAAGATGAGCAGCCTCCTCCGCCCACTCGCCGTTGGCAGAGCCGCTGGAGGACGACGACCTACTCTTAGAGATCCTGCTCCGCCTCCCGTCGCAACCCTCCTACCTCCCCCACACCTCCGTTGTCTCTAATCATTGGCGCAACCTTGCCACCGACCCCTTCTTCTCCCGCCTCTTCTACACATACCACCGCCACAACCCTCTCCTTCTCGGCTGCTTTGTCAAGTATTTCGCCACATCCACTTCAAACCTACCCTGGAAGCCCCTAATCGCGTCCCACAAGGTCGCTACTCCTTCCCGATTGCCGTCGGAAATTGCTTCCTGCCTCCATTGCCTCGCAATCATTCTCCCCTCATTGTTGAACCAACTCCTGGTATGGGACCCCTTCACCGGGGGTTGTTCGTCTGCGGTACCAAAGTTGGCAGGCCAGCGCATGGCAGTACCTAAGTTGCCTGAAATTACCGCGTTTCGAAAAGTTGGGCCGCCAACTACTGAGAGGGGCCATTTCGAGGCAAACTCATCTCACTCCTGCCAAATACAAACATTCCATTAAACCGCCCCGTGAAGTAGACGGTCGGGACCCACATGTCGGTTATTTGTCCATGACGCGGGCGCCAACGCGGCAACCTCTTAGGCAAATCGAGCAGCTAAGTGGATTGGATGCGTTGACCAATTTCACAAATCCATTCCCAGCTTTCCCCTAGCACCGGCGGCGTCAGAATCCACCCTCCAGGCAGGACGATCCCTTCGGACATTTGACTTTTGGGGCCAAGTTGCTGCGCCCAGTTGTTGCGCCCAGTCGCTGATACCGAGCTCCAATGGCGCATGCCGTAGCCGCCGTTGCGAGGCTCTAGCCCGCCTCCGCCGCCGACGAGCCGAGCAGTTCGGAGGATGGCAGATCCTACTATCAAGGAAGAAGAAGTTCTGCCTACAAGCGGGTGAGCTACCCTTCTCTTTGCTATTCGCACTGATGACAACTGCTAGCTGGCTAGTGAACCTCAAATTGTTCGTTAGCCCAACGCTGACAAACATATTTTGTCCATAGTTTTCTGTCAAGTGGGATCCGCGCGGATCCCCTTACCTGGTTACGGTAGTCCTCTATAGGTACGACTCAAAGGGCAGGTGGTATGGAAGCCATTGTTTCACGATGAAAGAAACGCCTGCGCAAATCTGCACTATATCTGGTATAGTTGCTGCTCTGCGTAATTATGTTGAAGTATGGCCAAAGCAGACTGCAAAGTTCCGCTTCATGGATGAACGTGGCATCATGGTTCCTATAACGTGTGACAGTCAGCTAATTGGGTTGATGAAAAGGTATGCTTCAGATTGCATGTTTGAGTTGAATTGTGATGTACTGGATGTGGAAGCTGCTGCAACTGGGAGTCGCCCTTCTATTCTTGGACAGGGTGGTTGCTCGAACACAATTAGCTCCTGGTAAGCAAAGGTCGCCTATGTTTCGCATGTTTGTGCGAAATTGTAATTTTTGTTTTATTTACTCTATAGATATTGGGAAGTTATGCAACAGTCTTGTTTCTTTGACAGGAAGCGCCGCAAGGTTAGAAACATGACTGTCGGGTCAGTCATTTTGCTGTCCGAAGAAATTCAAAATGAGTGGAAAGATGATGTTGGACACGATTCTTGCCCATTGTCCCGGTGATGCAGAGTACGTGAAGCTAAGAAAATTGGCACCGAGGAAGAGGAAGAAGGCAGGAAATGAAGAAGCCATTGTACGTGAAGGCTTGGCACCCAGGTTGTGGAAGAAGGCTGCTGGCAATGAAGATGCATAGTACTATGTTGAACTTGAACCTATATATGTAATTCTGTAAAATTCTGGAGCTCTGTGTGTGGCACGTTGCTAGGCGAAACAATCCAACCACGTTCTCTGAGTAAAATGTAGCGTGACTTAGGGTTTGGAAACGCCCGAGTCAGTAGTTGAATCCGAAATTGTAATTGTTCCACTGCTATCTGAAAACAAGGATCCACCAGTTCCACGATTGTTGAGGGGCAGGAGGTCTCCAAATACGACGGAATGTAAGTGGGACAGAAATAAATTATTTAAGCTGCCACACTCCACGAAGCAGCAACTTATTTCAGATGCTGCACAACGACGTGACAACATAAACAACAATGTTTTCACTGATAGTGCCCAGATGAGGAGGAAATGGGTACCACTTTCTGGCCTAATCTTGAGCCCGTCTATCTCACCGCCTCTCAGCTCCTGCATCCCCTGCATCTGGCGAAGCTCCCGGATCTCCAGTAACCGGGTGTACGTGCTTCCACTTTATAAATTGTGGTTGTGCCATTTGCATGCGGCTAAATCCACGTAGATTACGTTTAAACAAACCACCAATGTCAGAATACACTATTAGAAAAGGGGTCTTTGGTCCACGGTCACGTTCCCAATCCGGGACAAAGATCTAAATCGAGGTAGAAATTGATCTAAATCACAAATTCTTCCACAAATTAATCGAGACATGGATCTAAATCTAGGCATTTCATTAATTCAACCAAATATTCTTCTAAAAAAGGTGCGATTTCACATCGTACATTAATTCAACCACTAGTCAACAATTTCAATTCTGTTGCCGTTGTCTTCCGAGCCACCGGCTTCCTCGTCTTCGTCGGACGGAACCTCCACGATTTCCGCATTGTACGCGAGACGGAGCACCTCTTCACGGTGAGCGGCGGCGATGACGGTGAAATTGGTCCATCCAGGGACGGACCAGAACCTCTCCCACCCTTCTCGGTTGCGGAGATCCCAGTGCACCACGCGCGCGTAAACGATGTGGTTGCCAATCTTGGCCTTCCGCTCCTTCTTGAACAGCGTCGGCCAGTACGGGCTGGCCGCCGCGTACCGGGGCAGCGCCCTCTTCCATGCGGGCATCTGGCAGCGGCGCGCAGCGATTTCACTCTCCATCACGGCTCTGCCAGGGACAAGGAACGGAGCAACCGGCACCCCCGCATAGCTCATGCGCCATCCGTGGGGCACCGTTGCAGCCGGCGGCGCGAGGATGTCGAAGTGCGCGAACATCACCGCCTCATAGAAGCTCAGCGAGGGCATCTCCATGGCGGCGCGGTGGAGATTGGAGAGGGAGCGAGGGGGTGGATAGCGCGGTGGAGATTGGAGAGGGCGAGGGGATGGGCGACGAAGCGACGAGCTATGGCGCCTCCTATTTGTACACGAGGACGACGAAGCGACGGGAGGAATATCTAAGGGGCATTGGTCAGACAAAAGGAAGTAATGCAGGGTTAAGACAGATTAACGGGCGACCAATTGTTTTGCTCCCAGGACTCCGGGGCCAATAGTTCAGACCGCTAGGTCAACAAGTACAACTATTACAACTTAAAAAAGGCACGGGGCTTAAGCTAAATAGAACTAGTTATCACACATCTCCTTGATCATCCTAATCTTAGCCCTATGCGCATCTTCCTGCGAGAGCAAGGATCAAATCGTCTGCTCCTTCCTTTTAGCATCTTCCTTGCACAGCTTCAATTGTTTCTCTGCATCTTTCCTCATGCACCTGTCAATACTCGTAGTTGTGAACTGCAGGACTTTGGCCTGGTGAAGATCCTTCCTTGCTTGAGTCAGTTCTTGCTCTGCTTTAGCCTTCAGGGCCAACGCCGCGTCCCTCTCCTTCTCGACTTTGCTAAACTTGTCTTCCACCCCCATGAGATCTCACTTATGCTTGGTCGTGTCAACTGGTTCCCACATCTCAACACTGTCAAGAAGTGAGCTGAATGCGGATTCTTTCAACTCAACAGTCATTTCCCATAGTTTGTCTAGTGTTTTCTGCATCGATTTGGGCCACTCTGGATCTACCCATTTGACAACACCGCAACTTCCGCCTCGCATCATTGCACGATGTCCTTGACACCGTAGAAACCTCCTACCTGTGTTTCGTCCTTTGAACGCTACAAATTTAGCGGGCACATATCCATGTTTACATAGCAGAGGACTGTCTTCATCCGCTAAACCGTGATAGTCGGTGTCATACATCGTCTGGTTGGCCTAACACATCATACGTGCATGAGTAAACGGAGTAGATCTGGCTCAAAAAATCGATAACTGGCCACAGATGATAGAGATAGAGATGAGACAATTCACATCGAAATCACCGTCCCTGTCGTCACGACGCGTTTCCTCATCGTCTCCCCTTGAACCCATGGCGAGAGGGGAGGGGGGGTGGCTGCCGGAGAGGGGATTGGGATGGCGGCGCCGTCGGCTTGCGGCTACGGCAGGATGGGAGTGAAGTGGGGAATGTGGCTTCGAGGGGAAGGAAGAGAAGTACGGGGAGGAAGAGAAGTAATGGGGCCGTGACACAGGGATATGGACCGCTCAACTCGTGAGTCGTGACACTCGCAACAATGGAGCCCCCGGTGTTGCCAGTTTGTCCAGAGCAAGCATGGCCAATCATTCCGCAGAACAGACTACTCGCGGATCGATCTCACGAAAACCATCCAATCATCCAAGCACCCCGATCGAATGGTATGTAACAATCGATAAGCAGAACAACTGTGTTAGGGCGTGCCTTCTAGAATATTTGGTGTAATGCTAAGGTTAGGGCTCTCCTAAGGTTAATTAGTATCCATATGCGGTTTATGAAAAGAACATGCATCCAATGACACGGGTGGATCTAGCTATGGTTAATGAGAAGAGCGGACATGCAATGAGACCGGTGATATGCGGTTTGTGGGAAGAACACACATGCAATGACTCTGGTGATATGTGGTTTATGGGAAGAACAGACATGCAATGACTCTAGATGTGGTTAATGAGAAGAGCACACATGCAATGACACCGGTGGATCCATGTGTGGTTAATGAGAAGAACACACATGCAATGACTCTAGCTGTGGTTAACAATATAGTTTGTAAGAAGAACAAACATGCAATGACTCTAGCTGTGGTTTATGAAAAGAGCAGACATGCGATGACTCTAACTGTGGTTCATGAAAAGAGCAGACATGCGATGCCACCGGTGGATCCATGTGTGGTCTATGAGAGGAACACACATGCAATTACACTGGTGGATCCTTACGTGGTTTGTGAGAATAACACACATGCAATGACACTGGTGGATCCATGTGTGGTTCATGGGAAGAACACACATGCAATGACACTAGTGGATATGTGGTTTGTGAGAAGAACACACATGCAATGACTCTAGCTGTGGTTCCTGAAAAGAGCAGACACGCGATGACTCTAACTGTGGTTCATGAAAAGAGCAGACATGCGATGCCACCGGTGGATAGATGTGTGGTCTATGAGAGGAACACACATGCAATTACACCGATGGATCCTTACGTGGTTTGTGAGAATAACACACATGCAATGACACTGGTGGATCCATGTGTGGTTCATGGGCAGAACACACATGCAATGACACTGGTGGATATGTGGTATGTGGTCTGCGAGAAGAACACACATGCAATGACTCTAGCTATGGTTCATGAAAAGAGCAGACATGCGATGACACTTGTGGATCCATGTGTGGTTCATGGGAAGAACACACATGCAATGACACTGGTGGATCCATGCGTGGTCTGTGGGAAGAACACACATGCAATGACTCTGGTGATATGTCGTTTGGGAAAAGAATAGACATGCAATGACTTTAGCTGTGGTTAATGAAAAGAGCAGACATGCAATGACACCGGTGGATCCATGTGTGGTTAATGATGAGAACACACATGCAATGACAATGGGTGTGGTTCATGATATGGTTTGTGAGAAGAACACGCATGCAATGACTCTAGCTGTGGTTCATGGGAAGAGCAGACATACAATGACACTGGTGGATCCATGTGTGGTTCATGGGAAGAACACACATTCAATGACAGTGGTGGAGCCATGTGTGGTCTGTGGGAAGAACACACATGCAATGACTCTAGCTGTGGTTCATGAAAAGAGCAGACATGCAGTGACACTGGTGGATCCATGTGTGGTTCATGGGAAGAACACACATGCAATGACACTGGTGGATCCATGTGTGGTTCATGGTAATAACACACATGCAATGACTCTGGTGATATGTGGTTTTTGAAAAGAACAGACATGCAATGACTCTAGCTGTGGTTAATGAGAAGAGCAGACATGCGATGACACCGGTGGATCCATGTGTGGTTAATGAGAAGAACACACATGCAATGACACTAGGTGTGGTTCATGATATGGTTCATGAAAAGAACACGCATGCGATGACTCTAGTTGTGGTTCATAGGAAGAGCAGACATACAATGACACTGGTGGATCCATGTGTGGTTCATGGGAAGAACACACATGCAATGACACTGGTGGATCCATGTGTGGTCTGTGGGACGAACACGCATGCAATGACATTGGTGGATCCTTGTGTGGTTCATGGGGAGAACATACATGCAATGACACGGTGATATGTGGTTTGTGAGAAGAACACACATCCAATGACTCTAGTTGCGGTTCATGAAA
>OU342745.1:93500425-93539213 GCA_910589775.1 Avena eriantha | reverse complement strand
ACACATGCAATGGCACTGGTGATATGTGGTTTTTTAGAATAACACACATGCAATGACTCTAGCTGTGGTTCATGAAAAGAGCAGACATGCAATGACACTGGTGGATCTATGTGTGGTTCATGGAAGAACACACATGCAATGACACTAGGTGGAGCCATGTGTGGTTTGTGAGAATAACACACATGCAATGACACTGGTGGATCCATGTGTGGTTCATGGGAAGAACACACATGCAATGACTCTGGTGATATGTGGTTTGTGAAAAGAACAGACATGCAATGACTCTAGCTGTGGTTAATGAGAAGAGCAGACATGCAATGACACGGGTGGATGCATGTGTGGTTAATGAGAAGAACACTAATGCAATGACAATGGGTGTGGTTCATGATATGGTTTGCAAGAATAACACACATGCAATGACACGGGTGGATCCATGTGTGGTTCATGGGAAGAACACACATGCAACGACACTGGTGGATATGTGGTTTGTGAGAAGAACACACATGCAATGACTCTAGCGGTGGTTCATGAAAAGAACAGACATGCAATGACACTGGAGGATCCATGTGTGGTCTGTGGGAAGAACACACATGCAATGACTCTGGTGATATGTGGTTTGTGACAAGAACACACATGCAATGACTCTAGCTGTGGTTAATGAAAAGAGCAGACATGCAATGACACCGGTGGATCCATGTGTGGTTAATGAGAAGAACACACATGTAATGACACTGGGTGTGGTTCATGATATGGTTTTGAGAAGAACACGCATGCAATGACTCTAGCTGTGGTTCATGAGAAGAGCAGACATGCAATGACACAGGTTGTGGTTCATGATATGGTTTGTGAGAAGAACACACATTCAATGACACTGGTGGATCCATGTGTGGTCTGTGGGAAGAACACTAATGCAATGACACTGGTCATATGTGGTCTGTGAGAAGAACACACATCCAATGACTCTAGTTGTGGTTCATGAAAAGAGCAGACATGCAATGACACTGGTGGATCCATGTGTGGTTCATGGGAAGAACACACATGCAATGACTCTGGTGGATCCATGTGTGGTCTGTGGGAAGAACACACATGCAATTAAACTGGGTGGATCCATGTGTGGTTTGAGAAGAACACACATGCAATGACACTGGTGGATCCATGTGTGGTTCATGGGAAGAACACACATGCAATGACTGGTGATATGTGGTTTGTGAAAAAAAATAGACATGCAATGACTCTAGCTGTGGTTAATGAGAAGAGCACACATGCAATGACACCGGTGGATCCATGTGTGGTTAATGAGAAGAACACACATGCAATGACACTGGGTGTGGTTCATGATATGGTTTGTAAGAAGAACACACATGCAATGACTCTAGCTGTGGTTCATGAAAAGAGCACGCATGCGATAACTCTAGCTGTGGTTCATGGGAAGAGCAGACATACAATGACACTGGTGGATCCATGTGTGGTTCATGGGAAGAACACACATGCAATGACACTGGTGGATCCATGTGTGGTCTGTGGGAAGAACACACATGCAATGACACTGGTGGATCCATGTGCGGTTCATGGGTAGAACACACATGCAATGACACCGGTGATATGTGGTTTGTGAGAAGAACACACATGCAATGACTCTAGCTGTGGTTCATGAAAAGAGCAGACATGCAATGACACTGGTGGATCCATGTGTGGTTCATGGGAAGAACACACATGCAATGACTCTTGTGGATCCATGTGTGGTCTGTGGGAAGAACACACATACAATGACACTGGTAGATCCATGTGTGGTCTGTGGGAAGAACACACATGCAATGACTCTGGTGATATGTGGTATGTGAGAAGAACACACATGCAATGACTCTAGTTGTGGTTAATGAAAAGAGCAGACATGCGATGACACCGGTGGATCCATGTGTGGTTAATGAGAAGAACACACATGCAATGACACTGGGTGTGGTTCACGATATGGTTTGTGAGAAGAACACGTATGCAATGACTCTAGCTGTGGTTCATGAGAAGAGCAGACATACAATAACACTGGAGGATCCATGTGTGGTTCATGGGAAGAACACACATGCAATGACACAGGTGGATCCACGTGTGGTCTGTGTGAAGAACACACATGCAATGACACTGGTGATTTGTGGTCTGTGAGAAGAACACACATGCAATGACTCTAGTTGTGGTTCATGAAAAGAGCAGACATGCGATACGTCCATTTTGCATCACTATTCTATGTCTTAATTCACTATTATTCATTGATATATTTCATATTGAGAGGTGATACTTATGTTATTTCATCTATTTTTGCATGGTTGATGACTTTTGGAGCATGGACCGCTGCAGTCAGGATTCTGATGGAAAAGGTGTTGTTTGGAGGCAAAATTCGCGAAGATCAGAAAATCCGGGAAAATATACGGAAAATCCTATTTTTCCAGAAGACTAAGGATGCCAGAAGATGGAGTGGAGATGGGCCACAGGGGGCCCACACCACCCCATGGCGCGGGCAGGCCTAAGCCGCGCCTAGATGTGGTGTGGCCACCCTGGCCCACACCAGCATCTCCCCTCTGGCGTATATCATCCTCCCGAAACCCTAAGACTCGGGGAGCGACCACAGAAAGATTCCGCTGCCTCTGCGGGGCGGAAAACACCGAGAGAGAAAGATCTCTCCGGCAGACAGATTTCTGCCGGGGGAATTCCTTCCCGGAGAGGGGAGATTGTCGCCATCAACACCACCATCAAGCTAGACTTCATCGGGATCATCATCATCACCACCATCATAACCATCAGCACCCTCATCACCATCTCCATATTGTTGTAACAATTATGTTGAATCTTGCATTACTTCATAGGGGAAACTTTCCCGGTGTTGATTACTCTTTGTAGTTGATGCTATTGAGTGAACCGTTGAATTATTGTTTATGTTCAGATTGTTATAAATCATTATTCCATCTCTGATCATGATCCATATGATGTCTTGTGAGTAGTTCGTTTTGTTCTTGAGGACATGGGAGAAGTCTTGTTGTTAGTAGTGGAGTTGCGTTGAGAAAGATTCAATAGATTGTTATTTAAGTTGTGGTGTACTTCTTCTAGTGGTGTCATGTGAACGTCGACTACATGACACTTCACCTATATGGGCCTAGGGGAATGCATTGTGTATTTGGCTACTAATCGTAGTGGTTGCTTAAGTGACAGAAACCTGAACCCCCGTTAGGAAATCATTGCAGAAGGGACGTAAGGGTCTTAGAGTTTAAAGCTGTGGTTAGGTTTCTACCTTAATTACTTTCTTGTACTTATGGATGTTTGCAAGGGGTTTAATCACAAGTATGTATTAGTCTTGGATGGGGCGGTACATTAGCACAGGTTCACCCACACAACACTTAGCAAGCTAAAGAAGATTAATCGACTATATGAAGCGAAAGCACTTGACAGTCTTCCCATGTGTCCTCGAGAACGTTTGGTCATCTTAAGAAATACAACGGGCTTGTCCTTTGCTGCATAAAGGATTGGGCCACTTGCTGTATTTATTCCTACTGTCTTTTATTTACTCGTACTTTGTTTACTTGCTTTATCAAAAAACCCTAAAAATCCGTTTGCTAAGTATTTGCAGAGAATTCCTGATCCATACCACTAGCCACCACCTTCTGCTCCTTGTTGGGTTCGACACTCTTACTTATCGAAAATACTGCGATACACCCCCTATACTTGTGGGTCATCAACATGCAATGACAATTGTGGATCCATGTGTGGTTCATGGGAAGAACACACATGCAATGACAGTGGTAGATCCATGTGTGGTTCATGGGAAGAACACACATGCAATGACACTGGTGGATCCATGTGTGGTTCATGGGAAGAACACACATGCAATGACTCTGGGATATGTGGTTTGTGAAAAGAACAGACATGCAATGACTCTAGCTGTGGTGAATGAGAAGAGCAGACATGTAATGACACCGGTGGATCCATGTGTGGTTAATGAGAAGAACACACATGCAATGACACTGGGTGTGGTTCATGATATGGTTCATGAAAAGACCACGCATTTATGTTGGAAATATGCCCTAGAGACAAATAGTAGTAAGGACTATTATCATATTTCATATAGTTTATGATTAAGTTTTATATCATGCTACAACTGTATTGAGTGGAAACATCAATACACGTGTGATTTACAAACAAACCAGGGGTTCCCAGTGAAACTCTAGTCACGGGTTCATTGGTCAACAGATGATCATGTTTCCTGATCATGTGGCATTTATGCCAGTTGGAAATGAGGTCATCTCATTATGAGAATGAGATGATGAACCAATACCCAACCTAAACATCGTGATTCGATCATGTCACGAAGTTCAAGTTACGATGATTAGAAATGGATCCTTGTAGACTATTCATTAGACCGTGAGGCTATATCAATCACTGTCTCCCGAGAGTGCTTTGATAGCATCAAACGCCATCTGGTAAAACGGTGGTTATAAAGGTGTGTTTAGGTATTCGGAGGAAACCGTAGAGGCAATATATGTCAAGAGCGGGATTTGTTCGTCCATGTGACGGGAAGATAATAAAGGGCCCACTCGAAGAAGTTATATCTAATAGCTGCGCAGCGTGTGATTAGATCACGGGGATATCACTTGTCAGAACGAGTCAAATAGCATTGTTTAGTAACGAGATTGAACTCCACATGAAGATGTCATTGATCAGGTCTCAGGCAATGCAAGTATCGAATGACAAAGGGAATAAGACACGACTGTCCCGGTTCAAACGACAAAAGATCTTCGTGGAACGCACAGGGGTCACATGGCCATCTAGGTCCCTCTGTTGATCATTGGTGCGGGAGTGTCCCGATCATGTCTGGAGTGTTCCCGAACCGTAGGGTATCATGCTTAAGGGCTTGATGATGCTTAGAGAGTGTTTATAGGATCTGTAGAATCGCCGAAGAAAAGAAGGGAGAAAACCGGAAGGGTTTCGGTAAGTCCGGAGGATGTCCGGAGTGGAAGTGGAAGGTGTTCCATGGCCACGGAAATTAGAGAATATGTGAATGAATGTTAAATGTTGATTTAATCATTTATTCGTAATTATTTAATAAAGAGAAAATCAATTAAAAGGTCAAAAGGCTTAATGGGCCGATTTCCGGAGGGAGAGAGCCCATTAGGGAAAGGAGAGAGCGAGAGGGACCGAGGGGGGTGGCCGGCTGGGCCTTGCCCCCCACGGGGCCCACTAGGGGCTGGCCGGCGGCCTCCCCACACCCTCCTCTCCTTTAGTCCCACCCCGGGACTTGAGGGGAGGTAGTACCTCCCCTCCCCCTATATAAAGTGGGGTATTTGGCCTAGAAAATACACCGAATAATCAATAAAGGTCTCCCCACTTTTGGGAGGACCTCTAATTGATATTTTCTCTCTCCCCCTCTCTCTCGTGACCGTGGTCCCAAGTCTGGACTGCGCGAGCGAGAGACATCTTCACCGCGGAGCGTCGTCGCGCTGCGGGATTCGGATCCGGGATCTCTACTTCCGCAACTGCTGCTGGATCGGGGAAGCGGGAGTCATTGTCAGGCACCGGACGTGTGTAACTCCCATGAGGTGTCACACTTGAGGCACTCAAGTCGTTGGAGCCAGAAGGAGCGCAAGGACTTCATCACGACCTTGAGGTCGGCTTCGGCTCGTCTACATCAACCACGCTCTCTTGAGCGTTGACAACACTTTTCGGTCTTCGAGGGTAAGTTCGCGAAAAGCCCCTCCCGTTACTGTATTACTAATAGATAGGTCCTGGCAGCTTCATGGGTTCGGGGGCGTAGAGTAAAGTTAATTGTTGTTATGCGCGGAACACATACAGTGGTATCAGAGCTAGATCTATGCGTAGTAATGCTAGTACGGGTAGAACACACGAGATGTAGCGTGTGGGCGTTGATCTTTTAGTTGTTACCCTCCCACGTGTACTTGTGTATACCGCAGTAATGCTTGATGAAGCATCCCCCAACCGACTTTACGCGTTCATTCGCGAGACTGGTCCACGCTTGACATACGGCTTGTACCGTATAAAGTGGCTTGGGGGGTGTCTGTCTCTCTCGCATTAGTTGGTATGCCATTTGCAACGGAGGGCCCCGAAAGGGGTGTAGTATAGACAACTACTTGATCAGCGTTGTGCTGAAAGTTTGTTGGTAAGAACGGTTCTTGTGCGAAAGCCCATTCAGCCACGTAAAACCTGCAAAGATAAAGTAGAGCCGTCTAACTTTGTTTTGCAGGGGGGCGTTGTTTTGTGATATGGTTGTGGCAAAGGTAAAGTAATTACCTTTTGTTGCATAGTAGTAGATAGTCACGAAGGTGACGAACTACCACGCCGGAATGACACTGGTACCCTAGTGTCAACGGCGTCGGAACCCTGGCGCCGGAACCCAGTGACAGCGGATGGAGATCATGACGTGAATGACCATATCACATAGCATTTACATTCAATGTTATTGTTCTTATGTCTTATTGTGTGCTAGTATTAGATACTTGACCTAATAAGATGATCCCTGTTAAAATAACCAACGAATGTGTTCCCCCTTAGTGTGCACCACCAAGAAAGTTCTTCGGTATGAGGCGATCCAGGGTGACAGGCCTGGGTGTCATACATATCTAAGTTCACATACAGTGGGTGTAAGCCATATTGCACAGCGAATACACTAAGGTTGAGTTGGCGAGCCTAGCACGCTAGAGAAGCGTGGCCTCGGAACGCGGATGGTCGAAAGATCGAGCACGAGTCGCATGAATGATGTGACCGACATTTAGCGTCCACCCTTGAACCCACATTGATGGCCGTGACGATCGGGGGAGATGTGGCTGATAGGGGTTGTGTTATCACTAGGAACCCTCACTAGGGATAGGTGTTTTTGAGTGGAGTTATTATTAACTCATTTAATTATAAACTTAGTCTAAATTCCTTTTGCAATCATAAATGTAGATGGGTTCTTTCGTGTTGACAAATAAATGGTTAGAAGGAGAGAAGATGAGATTAGATGGATCAAACTTCTCCATTTGGGTTGTCAGTCTCCATGTTCTCCTTAGCGTGAACGACATGGTCGACTACATACTCGACGGGATGGATCTGGATCCGTCCACAGACCTTGAGACCCCAGAGGAGCGGAAAGACCACTATCTCCGTCGTGAGATGGCCTCCTATATTTCATTTGTGATGCGTTTCGGAATGGTGGACGAGCTGTGGCCTTTCGTGGGTGCTGTCAACCGTCGTTCGGTGATGCTACAGCTTAGGACACATTTCGTGGAGGAGACACGCATCTGGGAGCATGAGTTGATGGGATACTTCCTCGCCATTGAGATGGAGGAGAACTCGTCACTCGATAGCCACTTACAGCACATGCATGATGTGTACATGAGGCCAGCATACTTCCTAGACGTCTGGATTTTAGGCTCTTTCGCAAATGTTGCTGTGCTGCGGTCGCTGCCACCAAGCTACCAAGCACAAGTCAGGATTTGCGTAATGAGGGGCGACACGGAAATGGAGTTCCACCGGTTCATGACACATCTTAGGAATGTGTTGGTTGAACCAGATGTCGCTCAGGTCATCGACGACAAAGGTATATATTTGATATACAGTTTTATAAATCTTATAATCTTGCAAACACATTGCAATGTTAAGTATATCTGATACTTGTTCTGTTTTGCTGAAAACAGGTCCTTCTACATGAGAGGTGCTTGCTGGAGAGGAGGTGAGGTTGCGTGTTGATGGCGAGCATGATGATGATGGCCGACGACACACTCCCTCGACATTTATCACATAGTTTGTGTTTTAGGATGATTTTAGAATCAAGAGATTGTGAACTTTAGTGTGTCTCACACTTCGTGAGACGGTTATTCATATAAGTTTGTAACAAACAGTTGTTCTACTTTTATGAATGATTTCTATTCGTGTTCATATCTTGTTTGATTATGTGTGAATTATCCTTATTGTTTGAAACTAATTGATAATGTATGAACATTTATAAAACATTAAAATTCCTTGTTTAAAATACCCAACTTAATGATATTTCATTAATGAATGAAACCATTGTTTAAATTCAAAGTTATGTGATAATATGTGAAAGTCATTCGATTTCTTGTCACATATAAATCTTGCCTAAGTTCAGCAAAATAACTTGAACACCGTGTATTACTTGAATACAAAGTGTTTAATGAATTTTTAAAAGTTAATACATATCCGATGTATTGGGTTTTAACATCAATGGTAATTATCATTAAATGATTGTTTAAATGTGTAAAGTAGTTTACCAAAGGAAACATGAATATGAAAATATTTGATTTGATCAAAGTGTTTCATCAATAAAAGGGTATAAATATAAAAGAGAATCTAATTACTATGATTTGATCAATAGTAATGGAGTTCAAATTTTATAAGAATGGCATAAAAGAAATTGTGGAATGCAAAGTGTTTCGAAACGTCAAAAATACAAAGCATCACAATGTGATATTAGATATCAAAAAGGGGTTGAATAGAAGGCACCAAATAAATCGTTGTAGTGTATATGTAGAGACCATTAGTTAAGAAATAGTTAGCACTCAATTAGAATGTAGTGAACCATTTGAATTCGTGAAAGTTTTGGGGTTATTCGATATAACCGAAACAATAGTGAATAAGTCCTTGTAGAATATTCATTGGAAACTTTGAATACAAAACCCATAGCTCAAACCAAAAGGAAAGCAAGATTTGTATTGCTTGGATTTTGGTGCATTCTTGAGAAAGCTCACCTCTAGTGATGTTTCTCAATTATGGAGCAAATGGGAAATAGTGTAAAACACGATGAGGATTCAAAACCCTGCATCAGAGTGTTGAGAAGCGCAACAGACAGCGTTCCTGAACGATTCCCTTCATGGAAGGAAAGAATCAATGATTATGATCATTGTGTTTTTCCCTCCACTATTGTTTTTCACTATATGAAGTAGGATTCAAAATGTAAATCCGTATCTTGTATGGAGACATTTGTGAATCATTTGTCATGATTTTTGGAATATGACATACCTACAAACTACAAAAGAAATAATGGTAAACTAAATTATGAGAAATCCTAAAAGCAAAATTCCCTTGAGGTTAGAAAGCAATTCGTTACTAAATCTCACAAGTAAAAGGAGTTACTTGGAATTTTCCCAAAAGACTGCAAAGCCATAGTAGGAAAAAGGGGTGAATGACAAAAGCACAATTTGTCAAGTGTTGGATGAATTCAAATGAATTTGATTCATGTGTGCTGAACGTCTAGTGGATTTAAAACTAGTAAAGTACTAGTATCTCATAGTAAATCTCCAAGTTTGATATTTGATCAAAGGATTTTGATGTTATTCAAGATAGTAAAGGAGATATGCAATTTGCATAAAATTGAGTGGGAGGTATGTAAGTCTTCCTAAAACAATATGTGATTGACATATTTTTTAAGTGGGAGCAATATAAGACTCAAATTCAAATATGGAGGAACATTGTTTGAGTAAGAGTACTGACTCGTACCCAAATATGTTAACAACATTGTTTGAGTGGGAGCTTATAGGAGTAATTCTTAAATAAGTTAAGAATGAAAGTGCAAATACTTATAAATAATGATTTATAATGTACAAGTTGATAATAGATATATTATGATATTATGTAGTATTCCTTAAGGGATTCTGAAAAGGGTTTCAGGATAGAAGTTAATTAAGGAACTAGTCCTTAATAATTCAAATTAGGAATAGCGTTAAGTTTAACATCAATGGTTGAAAGAGAGAAAAGGATGATCATCATCCACTATGTTAAGACATAGGTTCTATCTTAGAAAACTATGATGATAACTTAGCATAATATGTGATCCAATAAGGAACGTTTGAAAGTGATCAAGTTCAAATCACAGAACGTTGAGCTGAGTTTTGTCCGCAGTGTCTAAACAGAGAACTGTAGACATGTTTTTCCAAATCCATAAAGGATGACATATCTTAAAGCATAAAGAGTTATGTTATAAGGGAATATGTTGGAAACTCCTGTAGATACCAATTAAAGTCAAATAGGAAGCGAGGTGAACAAAACATCGAAAGTTGCACCAAGTGCACTAGTGTTTCGATGAATACATTTATAATAATAGATAAGGGTACCATCTAAAGTGTTGTATAATGTTATGGCGGGGCTAATTCGCTTTTAACTTAGAATGATGTGTCCCAGGGCACAGTGCCCATGAGAGAGCCCTCGAGGTTGATCTAACGCCACTGTAGGCTTCTGGAATCAGGCCTCGTTCTGCTGCCATAGCGACGATGCATACACACAGATGCTGTCATGTGATGATAGAATATTAATGTCAATAAAAGTGACATTAGTAAGTTGCAAAGGATCTCGGACTGTAAAGTACAGACCCAAGACTCAACCTCTTCCATGAGCAAGCATGTTCTAGGTACCGGTTATATGGTACCAATAATTAAGAACAAATGCAGCTAGTGTATTTGTACTCTAGTGCAAGTGGGAGACTGTTGGAAATATGCCCTAGAGACAAATAGTAGTAAGTACTATTATCATATTTCATATAGTTTATGATTAAGTTTTATATCATGCTACAACTGTATTGAGTGGAAACATCAATACATGTGTGATATACAAACAAACCAGGGGTTCCCAGTGAAACTCTAGTCACTGGTTCATTGGTCAACAGATGATCATGTTTCCTGATCATGTGGCATTTATGCCAGTTGGAAATGAGGTCATCTCATTATGAGAATGTGTCGTGGTGGTGTCATGGCAGATGCCATGGATAGGCTAAAGGTGGGGACTAATACACGCTTGGGGAATCCAGGGAGGGATAGTGAAGTGATTCTTCACACAGAAGTTTGTATTTGCTTTGCTTCCAAGATTACAAGTGCTCCTAGAGCTGTATTGGCGAGAGGAGGAAGAAGGAGCTCTCTTACTCTCACACGTAGATCACACCTAAAACCTTAGCCAAATTAGAATAGCGGAACCTCCTCTACTGAGATCCTAGCCCTCCTTATATAGAGGGAACTAGGTCTCTGCCTAGGGCATACGTGGAGGCATATTCCTAAGAATATGCCTCCTCCCAAAGTGGTAAGCCGACCGGGGTGCTTTTTCCCCCGCGTCACACACGCAGAGGCTACGTGAGCCTCTGCGGCGCCCGCGTCAGCCGACATGGGCGTCGTCACCCTTGTCGGACACGCCCCGGTGGTCCTGCCCTTGTTTGCTTCGCTCGGGTAGCGCGTATCGGGGCTTCTTTTTACCAGTGAGATTCCTTCCTTCTCCTAGAAGCTAGACGTGACCTGGATCATAGTTGATCCGGCCACACCCGTTCCTGCATACAAGTAAAACAGGCATTTCTGACTTACTCCTTGAGTCGGTTGAGACTTAGTTAGGCGAACGCCCCTGGTCCGGGTTACCCCGTGATTCGGCCTGCCTTGAGGTGACCCGGCCAGCATCCGCTTTGGCCTTGCCGAACCTCGGCTAACTCGGCCATTATACCCCGGCATGACCCTACCCGGGGGTATGCCCCCAACATTAGTCCCCGAAGCTGGTGCGGGCTTAGCTGCCTTGGCCGCTAAGGCCATATCAGGTTCAATTCTGAGCTCTGGTCGTTATTTCCAAGTTACCTCTTTATCTCGGATTATATGGATTTACGTTCCCTTCGCACATTCCAAGTTGTCACTTGCCGGCCGGGTTACCACTCTAACTCGGACCTTATGGTTTTACTTTCCCTCTGCACATTCCAAGTTTTCACTTGGTGGCCGGGTTACCACGGTTCCATCCGGGTCTTGCTTCCTTTAAGGGCCAGCACAGTAACCGCCGCAGTGATTGTCAGTTATCACTGTGCGCGGGCCATGTCACGCCTGCCTCCTCGTTTACCGCATCCACGCGTCACGTCATGGGATCAATTTCGTTCTGTGACCTTTTGTGTGGCTTTGTGCTGATTGGTTGATGCGGGTAATACACGGCCACATCGTGTGGCATGCCAGCAGGACATGATCCCACTTTCCCCTCGTGGGAGAGGTTAAATAGTGGAGGGGCGCACTCCTTAGGATTTTTCCCCTTCCGCGCCCCTCTGCCCCTTGCTCTCCTTCTTCTTCTTCTTCCCCGCGACAGCGTCGCCGCCAGTGCTTCTGCGTAGCAGCGCCGCCGCCACACTTTTTCCCCGCACCTCTGCGTCGCCGCCACTGCAACACAACTCCCTCGCCACGGGTCGTTGCCAATCTAGGCCTCTGCCCCCCGCCGCCGCTAGCTCCAGCGAGGGCAGCGAAGACCAGATGATGGAGGAGGAGCTCGTCGTCGCCGAGCAAGAGATGGAGGAGGACTCTGCGGCGGCGGACCGTGGTGCGAGGGCCGGGTCTTGGGTCTGCCAGGACGACCTGGATTGGCTCTACCGCACCAGACGCATCACCGCCGGCGTGGCCGCTCGTCTTGCCTCCGCCGAACTGGCCCCCTCACCCAATCCGGGTGAGTACGTCGTGTTCTTGTCCCACTTCCAACGGGGGTTCCGTTTGCCGGTCAGTGACTTTTTCCGGGATTGGCTTAACACCTACGAACTCCAGCCGCACCACCTTCCTGCCAACGCCATCACCTCTCTTTCTGCTTTTGCTTCTACGATCGAAGGCTATGCCGGACTATGGCCCACGAAGGAGCTATGGATCCGGTTTTTCGGCCTTCGTCGTAATGTCATCCCAAACATCCAACTTGATCCGGATGACAAGCAGCTCACTCAATTTGGAGCTGCGTCCATCTCACCCCGGAGGCTTTCCGTTTTCCCCCGGGTTACCGGGCTAGAGTCCTGCAAAGGGTGGGCCCGGACTTTCTTTTACGTCCGGAATACCGGCACTGAAGACTTAATCCGGTTGCTCCCCTATACTCCGGGTCCACCTAACCCGGAATTGTGGGACGTCGTTCCCAAAAAGCCCACGGCCTTGGCCAACCAGGTCAACAAGAGGTTCGCGGAGCTGAAGAAGCTGGGGTTGTGCAACGAGGACGCTATGATCACGTTCGTGTGCAACCGAATTTCCCCCCTCCATAAGTGCACCCACAAGGTGTGCCACATGAGCTTCGGCCGCGACCCCAACCGGAACTCATCCTTCGAGTTGAGCAACATGGAGATATATCGTCGGGTTAAAGCTCTCTTCACCACCCACAAGGACTTTTCCTCTGAGTGGACTTGGGGAATTGAGCATTATTGCCATGACAGCCTTCCTCCCGCGGTAAGCTTCGTGGTGCAAACTTACTCCAGACTAATTATATGTCGGTTATTGTGGCATTTTTGACTCTGTTGTTCGTTCTTTTTCTCAACTATTCCTTCAGCAGACCCTCAAGAATGGCACAGATCCGACCCTTAAGTAGGCGCTGGACCGGGAGACTCCGGATGAGGAAGAGCCAGACCAGGAGATGTTCCTCCCGATGACCGACGCTACAAAGCGACCCACGGGTAAATCCTCTTCTATTAGAGATTGGTCCGATGATGAACATGGCTCGGATGTCGAGGTGATTGAACCTGTTGATGCTGTCCCCCTTTCTTTTGCATTTCTGGCATCAGCTAATCCCGGTGGGCATATCCACGAGGACCCTCCCCTTGCTACAGGCGAACCTGTTCCGATAGCGCCGAAGAAAAAGCGCGGAGCGGCACCAAGTTCTTCCTCCAGACCTTCTCAGCCCGCCAAAAGGCGAAAGAAGTCCGGAGACAAAACTGCCTCCAAGCCAACAGGCAAGGCCCCAGCACAAAGGGCTCGGAAACCCAAGGAGCCCCAAACCTCGGATGCGTAAGTCATTTTTTCCTTCTGCAACTTGGTCTTCCCTGCATTGTTGTAATTTCTCTTCTGACATTGTTTGATTCGGCAGGGCTGCGGTGGAGGTCCCTCAGAGTGGATCTAGCATCTCTTCGCCGCTCTAGCCTAGCCCTTCTCCTCCTCGTGACGACGAGTCACGCCCGCGGAGCCCTATTCCTGAGGGTCCTGCGGCTGCTCCGGGTTCTGTTCCACCTCGTCAGGAGGAGGGTAACCTTGGAGCGGGGGAGACCGGCCCAGCCGAGGCGACGACATCCACAACTTCGGCTTCGCCGCAACCAGCAGCCACCGAAGCTACCTCGGCACCAGCACCAGCTCCAGCACCAGTAACCGAACCAGCACCAGCACCAGTTCCGGCACCAGCACCAAGTCCGGTAGCAAGAAAATCAGCATCTGCACCAAGTCCAGCAACAAGAACACCAGCGCCAAGCTCCTCCGCCTCGTCCGAGTCTTCTCAACCTCGGTGAGGAACTATCCTGGCAGCTCCTAAGGGAAAATTCGCTATAACCGCTTCCTCTTCTCAGCAAGCAAAGGGCAAAAAGGCTCCTGATGCTACCAGATCATCATTCGTCGAGGCTGGGCAGCGTACCCTTGCATCAATGCTTCCCAAGAAGTCTCCAGCAGCGAAGGACGCCCCTGCCAAGCTAACTGATGCACAACAGATGGTTCTGCACACCAGCCCTGCCCTTGCCTTGGTTGAGAGGAAAGAGGCGCACACGAAGGGCCTGGTGGTGCCCCATATGCCCACCGGCGAGCGGTACCCTCCGATGTTGATTGAATTTGTCAACAACTGGAACAAGGCGGAGTTCGTCCATGACGACGATCTCCCGGAGAGGTTTGGCCCCGCCGAATTTTTCGCCCAAATGAACACAGCTGCTAAGGCAATCAACCTCACCAGGCGGATGATGGAGGTACGTTGCCTCCCCTTTATATGCTGTAGATAATAACCATTAGTCCCCGAGCCTCCGGGGGAGTAACTTGTTACTCGACCGGATGCTCTTTAGAAAACTAACGTAGCTCCATGAGAATTTTGAATATGCACACACCGAGAGCCGGGTTAAGTTCCACTTGGCCCGGATCTTGTACACTTCGAATATGCACACACCTAGAGCCGGATTAAGTTCCACTTGGCCTGGATTTTAGTACACTTCGAATATGCACACACCTAGAGCCGGGTTAAGTTCCACTTGGCTCGGATTTTTGTACACTTCGAATATGCACACACCTAGAGCCAGGTTAAGTTCCACTTGGCCCGGATTTTTGTACACTTCGAATATACACACACCTAGAGCCGGGTTAAGTTCCACTTGGCCCAGATTTTTGTACACTTCGAATATGCACCAAGCTAATTTATGTTTCTGTACTCCTTTCAGGTGACCACCAATCGCCGGAGTGCTAAATTCCAACATCTGCTGGATACCCACAAGATGCTACACGCAAAGCAAGCTGCACTTCTCACGGAGTACGAGAAAAGGGGTAAATTTCTTCCTTGGCGCTTCTTCGTTTTTCTTCATCTTCCTCTGCCGAACTAATCTCATCATTCGGTTTCCGCAGCTGGAGTGGAGGCTGAGAACAAGATTATGCGGAAGAATCTGGAGCAGCTCAAGGGTCAGTCATTTTTGTCTGACCTTGAAGTGCTTTCCATTTCCTTCTCTCCTTGGCTCGGCAAACATTCATTCCTCGGCTCTGCCGGGTCAACACACTATTTCAGCATCGCTTGAAGATAGTGTGCCCGTGCCTGATATAATGCTGCATTTTCTCGAACAAGCAGGGCAGCACCAATCCGAGCTTAAGAAGAAAGATGATGAGCTCGCCCTCCTCCGGACCAAGGACGATGAGATCGCCAGGCTCAAGGCTGAGATGGAGAAGATGAAGGTCCAGCACCAATCCGAGCTCAAAAAGGTTGGCCAGGATTACATAGAAGAGCGCGAGCGCCTCAAATCTCTAGATCGCCAAGGACCAGGATCTACTCAAGGAATCCGACATCTAGCTTGGGTCGGCGAATGCTGAGCTTGAGCAGCTTCATAAGAGACGTAATGACTGCACCAGGGAGTTGACCCGGATCCTCAGCCATATATCACGTAAGTTCCTTTCCCTTATCCGACCTACTTCTCCGGGTTACTTCATATGTCTTTTCGTGACCTTCTTCCTTTGTCTTGTCTCCAGGCAAATTTCCAGAGGGCACTGCTAGTGCGAGCGCGACAGTTGCGGACTTCCGCCGAGAAAGGGGTACTCCTGCCGCTCCTGACGGTGAAGAGATTCCCTATGACATGGAGGACCTGCTGGTCAGCTTGTCATCTCACGTGGATCCCATCAAAAATTATGGCAAGGACATCCTCGACGTTGCAGTTCGCATCTTCAACACGTTCTAGCCTGGAGAAGATACTCCGGAGACCACCGCAATCCTTGTTGAGAAGCTAATGGAAACCGAGACCCAGCTCGACCTCTGGAGAGAGTCCGCTGGATGTGCCGCAACTGATACCATTCTTCACCACATACTCACGTGGTATGAGAAGATCGATCTCAACCTCTTGACCCGCCTGCGCACAGGATCCAGATGGACCAATGACCCGGAGTGGGTAGCTCGGCGTTAGGCTTGCGCCCATAGCCTCATCGAATACGCTCCCATTCATGACTGGGCTGAGGGGCCGAGCTTCCTAGAAGCCGCTGGGGACAAAGAGGTTGAGCACGATGAAGATAGCTCGGACGGTGAAGGAGAAGATGACGCCTCGGATATTGAAGGCGGCGAAGACGATGCCGAACTTCCTCCTCCTGCTGCTCCTTGAGCGAAAAAACTTGAAAATTTATCAGATCCCCGATATGCCGGGTGAAGTTGTATCCCATATACATGTGATATTTTGCTACTAAGTTCTTATGCCGGATTAACTTGGGCGTAGTCCTCGAGTTTCTTTTTCTTGTTCGTCCAATCTTTTGGCTCGGCTCGTGTCTACCTTGATTCGGTTTTACGACTTACGAATCCGAACTTCAAAAATTGTCTTAACAATACTGGGAAACTTTTAGACTTAGCTCAAAAATAAAACTGCATAATAACTTGAAAATAAATACAAGGTTAGTCCGAAAAACAAACGTCGGCTTGAATAAATTCTTTTCCTTAGTCGTTTTTCATGTGCTACGCAATTCCAAACTTGTTCTCTTGCTTGCCATGAAGCCAATTCTTGTTGGACAGCAGCAAGTCGAAGAGTTGGGTTCTTGGTGCTCACACATTACTAATCCGAGTTAAGTAGAACAACTTATTCCAGCTAATGCACAAAAGACAGCAAATATTATTAAGGCAGTCCCCGAGTTACTGCTCGAGGTGCCACCACTTCATTGATAAGCTCATTGCCGGTATACATACCGACACATGAGAAGACTCGGATACATACACTTCTTTGCTAAGTGTAGAAAGTCCGAAGGAGAGCTGCATTCCATGGACGTTTAGATTCCTCACCAGACCTGTCCGCCTTGTTCTTTTCCTGTGGCTTTGCATCTACAAGATAATAAGAATCATTGTGCAATGCCTTGCTCACGATGAATGGCCCTTCCCATGGGGGATAATTTATGCATGCCAGCCGTATGTTGTATCAACCGGAGCACTAGATCGCCTTCCCGAAAGACTCGGGGGCTTATTTTCCGGCTATGATAGCATCGGAGATTTTGCTGATATATGGCGGATCTAGACAGTGCCAGTTCTCTCGCTTCTTCTAGCATATCAACATCATTTTGCCGGGATTCTTGCACTTCGCTTCTGTGTATTGGGTGACCCTAGGCAAATCATGCTCTATGTTGGCTGGTAATACAGCTTCTGCCCCATATACCAGAAAAAACAGCGTATAGCCTGTTGATCGATTCGGAGTTGTTCTTAAACTCCACAGTACCGCTGGTAGTTCTTCTATCCAGCACCCCACTGATCTTTGCAGCGGCTCAATGAGCCGGGGTTTTATCTCGGATAATATTAATCCGTTGGATCTTTCCACTTGTCCGTTCGATGCGGGGTGGGCTACCGAGGCTACGTCCAGCCGGATCTTCTTATCCCGGCAGAAGAGCGCAAATGCTCCTTCCGCAAAATTTGTGCCATTATCAGTTATTATACTGTGAGGATAACCGTACCTCAAGATGATATCCTTGAGAAACGTTACGGCCATAGCTCCATCACACTTTCTTATAGGCTTTACTTCCATCCACTTCGTAAACTTGTCCACCATTACCAAAATGTGAGTCATATTTCCCCTTGCTGGTTTGAACGGGCCGACCATATCCAAGCACCACACCGCAAACGGCCAAGTAATTGGTATGGTCTTGAGTTCCGACATTGGCATATGTGTCTTGGTAGCGTACCTCTAACAACCATTACATTTTCTCACCCGATCTTCTGCTTTCTCTAAGGCACTTGGCCAGTAGAATCCGTGCTGAAAAGCTTTTGCTACCAAGGCTCGGGACGAGGCATGATGTCCGCATTCCCCTTGATGTATATCTCGGAGGATGTCAAGCCCTTCTTCTGGGTCAACACATCGCTGGAGGACATTGGTCACACTTCTTTTGTATAGTTCGGAATTGATGATCATGTACGCCTTTGCCCTCCTCTGTGTTTGCCTGGACAGCACTTCCTCAGTGGGTAGCGTTCCATCTTTCAGGAATTGAAATATATGTAGTGCCCAAGCTGGTATTGCTCGCACAGGGAACATATCCTCATCAATCTCCATCTGATCCACCGGCATAACTTCAACCGGATCACGCTGAGCAGTCCCCGGGTCTTGCGAAGCAGTCCCCAGGTTTGCCGAGGCAGTCCCCGGGTTTCGCGCACCACTTCCCATGTCAATATCCATGGGCACAGCTCCGGATTCCGTGTCCTCCGGGACATAGATTGAGTCGGTTTCAAGGGAGGGCCTGATGGATGGTTTTCTGAGGTGCTCTAATGCTACACCCGGTGGAATTGCTTGTCGGGTTGACCCGAGCTTTGACAGCATGTCGGCAGCCTCATTTTCCACCCGGGATACATGGTGAAATTCGCATCCCTCAAAGTAACCAGATATCTTCTGCACATGAAATCTGTACAGTGCCATGTTTGGATCAAGGGCGTCCCATAGTCCCGACACTTGCTACACCACCAAATCCGAGTCACCAAAGCATATGATCCGACGTATCCCAATCTCTTTTACCACCTTGAGCCCGTGCACAAGTGCTTCATACTCAGCGACATTGTTTGATGCCGCGAAATGGATCTGCAGCACGTATTTCAACTGGTCCTTCTTTGGCGAAGTAAGTACAACTCCGGCACCCAGCCCGGTTTTGGTTTTTGATCCGTCAAAGTGCATTTGCCAATAGTTCGGATCTGGGAGTGGCGGTTCGTATTGCACCTCGGCCCAATCCACGAAAAAGTCCGCCAGAGCTTGAGATTTGATGGCTTCTGTTCTGTCATATTGCGGCGCATAGGGAGCTAGCTCAATTGCCCATTTTGCAATTCTGCCACTCACATCCTTGTTACTCATTATCTCGGATATGGGGGCCTCACATATGACCCTGATGGGATGCTCCTCAAAGTAGTGCTTCAGCTTCTTAGCGGCCATGTACACGCCATATGCCACCTTTTGATAGTGTGGATAGTTCTGCTTCGAGGCTGACAACACCTCGCTCAGGTAATACACTGGCCTTTGCACCAACTTACCTTCCTCGTCGCGCTCCACCACTCTCACTGCACTTACAACTCGGTTGGTTGCGGCTATATAGAGCAACATCGGCTCCTTTGATAGTGGTGAGGCTAACACTGGTGCAGTGGCTAGCATCTTCTTCAAGTGGGCAAAGGCTTCATCGGCCTGCGGTGTCCAAACGAATTTATCCGACTTTTTCATGAGTTGGTAAAGAGGCAATGCTTTTTCCCCCAACCGACATACAAATAGACTTAACGAGGCCAGGCAACCTGTGAACTTCTGGACATCGTTAAGACATTTCGGCAGTTCCATTCGTTCGATGGCCCGGATTTTAGTTGGATTAACCTCGATACCTCGGCTGGAAACAAGAAAACCGAGCAATTTCCTAGTCGGGACACCGAAGGTGCATATTTCCGGGTTAAGTTTCATCCGGAACCTCCTTAGGTTCACAAACGTTTGCCTGATATCATCAAGGAGCGTTTTGCTTTCCTTGGTCTTGATAACCACATCATCCATGTACACTTGTACATTTTGACCGATTTGGTCGTGCAAACATTTTTGCATACATCTTTGGTACGTTGCCCCTGCATTAAATAAACCAAACGGCATGGTGCGATAGCAATAAGCCCCATACGGGGTAATAAACGCAGTCTTTATTTGATCATCCGGGTTCAGAGGTATCTGGTGGAAACCAGAATATGCATCAATGAATGACAACAATTCACATCCGGCAGTTGAGTCTATGACCTGATCTATTCTTGGCAGCGGAAATGGATCTTTTGGACACGCCTTGTTCAGGTTCGTGTAATCGATACACATTCGCCAAACCACTTCCACGTTCGGATCATCCTTCTTCTTCTCCACCAGCACCGGATTAGATAGCCAATCTGGGTAAAGAACTTCCATGATAAATCCTACAGCTAGTAACCGAGCTACCTCATCCCTGGTGACTTTCCTCCTATCTTCGGCGAAGCGGCAGAGAGGTTGCTTCACCAGCTTAGCTCCGGGTCTCACATTCAAAGAGTGCTCGGCCAACTCCCTCGGAACACCTTGCAAATCCTGTGTGGACCAAGCAAAAATGTCCCGATTCTCATGGAGGAAGCTGACGAGCTCGCTTTCCTATTTATCACTTAACCCGGCACCAATTGTTACAGTGCGTTCCGGGAACATGTCATCAACAGGAACCTTCTTGGTATGTTTCGTCGCCTGGAAGGAGACACTTCCATGCAGGTTACTCAGCGCCGGCATATACTGCTGCGCGGACTGAGCCAATGCCGCCACCTCTTGAATTTTCCTTTTTTCCTGCGCAATCACGAGTGACTCGGCTAAGTTAGACCCGGCCGACGCACACTCCATGGAACGTCGGAAATCCCCAGCAATGGTAATCACCCCGTTTGGTCCGGGCAACTTCATCTTCAAGTAACTAATATGACAGCTCGCCATGAACTTGTTCAGCACTGGCCTTCCGAGTAACGCATGGTATGCACTTTCTAAGTTCACCACCTCGAACTCCAAATTTTCGGTTCGGCAGTTATCCCTCGTGCCGAACAATACGTCAACCTGGACCTTGCCTATGGGCTCACAAAATATGCCGGGCACAATACCATGGAAAGTTGTCCTCGTGGCCTGTAGCATGTTCTCTGAGATACCCAACTTGCGCATTGTGTTCGCATACATGATGTTAATGCTACTTCCATTGTCGATCAGTAACTTTGAGAATCTTACATTAATGCTAGGCCCCATGAATGTCGGATCTAGCACCAATGCATAGGAACCAGGGCTCGGCATAAGCTTGGGATGGTCCTTGATGCTCCAGGTGATTTCTTGGTCAGACCAAGGCATATACCTAGTCACTGCAGGCATCACTGCATTCACCTCCATATGTCGGTGCTGCAAGCTCTCTCTATCTGTTTCCTCAGTGGTGAACACACAATAGCTTTGATGATGCTCTCTGTACTCATTTCTCCCCTCATTTCCGGGGTACCTCTGATCCGGCTGATGCTGATTTTCCACTTGATGCACCACATCCCTTCTCTCATTGTTATCATACCTCAGCGGAGGGGGAGGCAACATTAGTTGTTGCGTGTTCGCTCCGGAGAGCAATTGCTGCCGAGGTAACTCCTGCCGAGGTTGATCATTCCGGGGTGCCTGGGCATTCCCCAACCACCTTGTTCGATCTTGCGCATCCACTCACATTGCATCGTCGTATGACCCGCTGGGTTACTCGAATTAGGCATGTGAAACTTACATGGCTGGTCCAACATCGACTCATAAGTATACCTCGGAAGGTCCTTCTTTTCTTGCCACTGTTTCTTTTGCTCTGGCGTCCAAGTTTTCTTGCCATCGTTTCTTGGAGTCCACTGCCCTCTAGTTTTTTGGCGTTGACTGTCCCCTGCTCCGGGCTGATCTTGATTCACAGCTGCAACTTGGTGCAAACCGTCTTGATGATCCGGTCTATCATCTCTCCTTTTCCCTCTGTAGTCATTCCTCCGAGATGATCCGGTTCCATCCCTTTGGTAGTACTCATCGTTTGACTCGTTCGACACGAGCCTAGGTTGGGTCGGATGTAGCATCCCAATTGTCTAACAATTGTAATGCTACTTGGTCTAGTAAGATAATGGCTACTTCCTATATATAATTGTTGCATCATAATTATATCATGCTCATGTCATCATGCCACCTTGCATTTGAGCATCATATAAAACCCTCTTTCATTGGTTCTTCACTCATATGCATTATTAATTGTATTTTCCTCTTGATATTGTATTTGGTTATGGATATATTGTCTAAATGCCCAAGTTGAGTTGGGGGCATATCTTTTATTCAATTCCATCACTTTGCTTTTCACCACCTTATAATTCCACCATCCTATTATCCATGAGCTTGTAATTCTTTTTCTTTTGATTTTATTCTAGCTCATGTGGGTGGGGTGGATCTAATCTAAATTCTTTTGCTTGGCCTTATTCCACTTCTTGGGGATGCATAAGAATAATGCCATATTATTATTATTGTTTTCACAAAATAAATCATGGCCTTTATTATTTTTGCATGGGCCATGCAAGAGTACCACCACCTTTATCCCATTTGAGTCCTCTTGGTTTTATTGGGTCTTTTCTTTGTGGATCATCTCCATCCCTCTCTCCACCATCCCCATATTCTCCTCAATCCCATTTTAATTTCTTCATGCATGATCAAAGGAGGCTCATTCTACATATCTCTTTTCTCTCTCTTCTTCTTGGTTTCTCCTTCACCTTAGCTTATGCTAGATCAAGCCCCACTTTCCTCTTAGTATGATCTCATAAACAATTTCAAAAACCTAAAACCCTAATCAAAACCTAACCTATCTTTCTCTCTCTCTAATTTTTCCTCTAACCCTAGTTCTACTTAAACCCTAACCCTACCACACCTCTCTCACCTTTCTCTCTCTCTACCATGATGAACCATCTGGCCACTCCCTCTCCCTGCCATGCATGGCCCACCTCAGCTAACCCCTACCCCTCTCTCTAACCCTAACAAAACCCTAACCCGAGACTACCCCATCTAACCCTAGCCTAAGCTACAACCGAGCCCCCTCTCCTCTCTCTTCCTCTCTACTGCCGTGCTAGCCCCACCGCCACGCCGTCCCCACCTGGCAGCCCCACCTGTCCTGCCCTGGATGCCCCAGGTCGAGCCCCAGCTCGACCACGTGATCGAGAAGGAGGAAAGTGGACGAGGCCACTTTATCCTGCCCGAGCCCCACGGCTGCCTCTCCTCTCTCCCTCTCGTGTTGTCCTCCTCCCACACGTCTCCTGGCTCGCCCAGATTCGCTCAGAGCCCTGCCGCTCCTCTCCTTCCTCTCCAACGACGACGCCCGCCTCTCACCGACCGCCGCCAGTCCCGCCGTCCTCCTCGCGCTTCCGCCGACGTGCGCAGCGTGGAGGTGATCAAGGAGACCAAGAGCAGTCCCCTGCTTCGCCCCGTACACGGCACCGAAGAAGAGGAGTCCCCGGACCTGACGCAGTGCAGCGACGCCGACGTGAAACCCTAATTCTCCGGTCGCCAGCCTCGTCAGCGCTCCGTCGCCCCCCTGCACGATCCGACCGCACCGACCTCTCCACGGTACGGCCCTCTTCCTCCCTGACACCATCCGCCTCACTGTCGCCATCTAGCGTCGCCGTTCCTTTCGCCGAGTGCCCTCGGTGCACGGCAGACGTTGCCGTCTGTTCCGCGCCGCGCCTCGCAGAGGCATATCTAGCCGCCCGCCGCTCCTCTGTCACCATCCCGTAACCAGCCGCACTGGCTACCACCCGCAGCGCGCGTGCCCGCGACACGAATTCGAACCCCGCGCGCCGCGCCCCGCGTCGGTCGAGCACCGATCTGTCCGCAGTTCAGAGAAGGAGATCTACAGTGGGCCTATTGCCAATTTACACTAAGGCCCCCCTTTTTAGTTTCCCTAAACCCGCGATCCCTCTGGGTCCACTGGTCAGCCTCCCAGTGTTTTTGGCAGATAACCCCCCCAGGTTCCACCGCCTCAAAGCCCGCGGTAGAAAAGAGTTTCCCGCGCGCGTGAGCCCCGCCAGCAGCTGGCCCACCCGTCAGTGACTGTGGCTGGGTCGAGCTGGGTCACAAAAGCTTTTCCTGTTGCCTGTTTAATTTAAACCTTTTCAAAATTGTTTAAATTCAAATTCAAATCAGATTTAAATAACTTTTCAAATATAAATCCAAATAATACAAATGATATATGTTTTTGAATCAGAAAAAATGTGAGGAATTCAAATATGCCATTCAAAATATGTTTTGAGCACTTTAAAATTTCGAGATGATTAAAATTACAATAAAATGCCCTTTTCTTAATAAATTAATAACTTTAATTCTACAACTCCAAATTTGACAAATAATATGTCTAAATCAATCAGCGCGACGAGCCCGTTCTATCTATGCAGTCCTTGTTCTAAATTGAAGCATGCATAATGTCATTCTTACAAATCTGAACTGTTTATGGCAATAAAATTGGACTAAATAAATAATAAAATGCTTTAATTCTTGCACCACACCTCACCCTTGCCATGCTACTTTAATGCCATGTAAATTGTGCATCATTCATCATGGCATGCTTGTTTTCTTGTCGCATTTTATTTCATATGCTTGTGCACTTTATTTATGTTGGCCTTGTTTGTTTGGTTCTTCTTCGAATAGACGCCCAGCAGGAGAATTATCAGGAATCACAGGAGTACTACCCAGATCCATCTCTCGCTTCAACTGAGCTACTAGGCAAGCACTACCACATGCTTGCATACATATAGTACCTATTGCCTCTATCTTATTCTTGCATCATTGAGTCGCGTTGCATTAAATTGAATCCCAAGTACTGCATAGCCTTTACTTTTAAACCCCACCAAAGCTTGTTCCTCCATCCCATGAGCCATTACTACAGGAGTTTTTTGAGCCATGCGAGTCGTAGAGAAGCATGTGCAGGGTATGTGGGTGTCTGATGAATAACGAGGTACATAAACAACTTAACCTGAGTAGTAATGCGATAACTAATGAAAGAGGCACCGGTGAGCAATATCTGCTATTTGGTTTTTCCTGCTCACTTGTGTCCCGTAGGACCCCGAGTACTTGATTCCTGTTCCTTGACTATTCGCACTATCCACATCCGGGAGGCCTTATGGACCCCCCTGAGCCAGAGCTTGATTCATTCTTATTTCTTGGGGCCAGAATTAGTTTGAGGCTTTATTACTATCCTGTACTTATGCCATGTTACTGCTTTATTTAAGATTGTGCGAGGAGCACCTGTACTGTTTTGGATCGCGCCACGTTTTCGCGGTATCGACAAGCCCAGTCACATTTTCGGGTTCCCAGTCGTTTACAGCCGTCGTCGCAAACCCTAGGTCCATCTCGGAGCCGGCCAACTTCGTTGCGGGTAGCTTATTGGGTTGGCCCCCTGAAATATTACTGAATCCTGTGATCGCTTTGTCGTGAATGCCTCGTTGGGTTTTGGTTTAGTTTTTCCGAGGTTGATCGAGTGTGTGTTGCTATTCGTGCACCCCTGCAGGGTAAATCTTTCTGAAAGCCGTGTCCGCGGTTATGGATGACTTGGAGCACAGTTTCTCGATCATAGACAAGTATAACTAAAGTACCGCTTTTAATTTGACTAAGTACTTGACTAGTAAATAGTGCAATACTCATGGAATGGTTAATAAAACTGCCAACGGATGATAGGGGTTGTTCGTCCGCTTCCTCGTTGGTAAGCGAGGAGGAGGATGGATCTGTTAATCGTACTGCTATAACTGTTGTTCTTAATTCACGGACATCCGTCTATCATTGGTTAGGCGGATGGTTAGCGTGTATCTATAGAATTGTTAGGTATTATCTTTCGCTGCAATTGCGTCACCCAAGGTTGTGTTCCCTTTAGCGGCATAAAGACTTGCTGAGTACCCCTAGGGTCTCACACGATAAATTGTTTGATTCAGATGAACAGGTGTACCTGCACGATGGATACTGGGTGGAAGAGACAGATGATGTTGGCAATGATCATTCGGTGTAGAGATTCCGGGAACGGGGATCCGTGAGATCTGTGGGCGGGATGTGTTTATTTATGTGGCATCTTATGCCGATTTGCTTCTTATCCGTACTCGGATCTTGTTTTCCGCTTCCGCCTGATACTCTGATGTGTGATGTATGAGGAGCTATCCTCAATTATTATCTCTATCTAGGACATTTGAATCTTGCCGTATGGCGTTGCGATATTTCTATTTCTTTTAGATGGAATGGCTCTGAGGACTGTTGTATGTGGCTTGCATACATACTCATTTATGTATGTAGTTGATCCCTTCGCCTGCCGATTACGCCGCTCGTTCTTGCCCCGGTGTCTGAAAGTGGTTAGGACGGCCGAAAGGTCTACCGTGAGTGGCCCTGGGCCCCACCGTACTATTTTAACCACTTTCGTTCATCCAGGCATGTAACTAAGAGCGTAATTCACCGAGGTAGTTATAATTGGTATCAGAGCCATCCCGCCCTTCAGGGTCTCAGCCAAAATGGTCGTTGTCAGTCTAGCAAATATTTTGGTAGTTATGTATACTAGGGAAAAACAAAACGTGAGAGTAGGACTACTTCCATTTTTCTTCTTACCCACCCACCCACCCTTTTTCTGGTAAGGAAGTGTAACATTTTCAATCCTCTTCTAAAAATTCAAACTAGGATTCACGTGTTCTGGGTTCCGTAGTACCATAGGTTGTGTGTGTGTGTGAATTCTTTGTCTATCTGTTGCATCCAAATGTTATCACTATCTTCCTTTTGGTTATCAACTGTTGGTACATTCCATACCGACAGGCCTTTGTAAACCGACGCGATCTATTCTGATTCATTGTACACCGATGCGATCTATCTTACTCTTTGTTATCCGACGTTATCTTGTTGGGGTGTTCTTTTTCGTAGTTACTAATCTTTAGGTTCATCTTTAGAAGAAAGGTGTTGGGATATGTGTTTTACTGATTCATGTGCGGAGTAATGATTTGAGTGCGGGATGGAGTCGCGACCATACCACTACTGTTATCATGTGCTCTTGTATGTTGAACTAGTAGAGTTACTAATCTTGATTCGTGAAGTGGTTTTGCGCATATAGTGGTATTTTAATGCCAAAATTTGTGGAAATTTTTTCTTTGTTAGTTGTGTACCACACTCCTTGTTCAGTCGTGTGCGTTATGCTTAATATCTTCTAGTTGCCTTGAACTTTGTTGATATTATAATATCATCTCAGTGAATTGCATCCTTTAATCTTGGTTAATTCCATTTTGGTACTATTTTGGATTATTATCATTCTCCATTATAGTACTAACTTGTGTTTTATATCAATCACAGGATGGCACCACCACGCCGTTCTGAGGAGGACATACCACCTGAACTTGGGGCTGCTTTGGCAAGTATTGCAAATGCTTTGGGCACTATGCAGCAGAACCAGCAGCGCTTCGAGGAAAGCGTGAGGAGGAATGAGTTTGTTCCGCTACCTCCACCTCCCAAGCGAGGAGACATCAAGAGTTTTCTCAAGTTCAACCCACGCCAATTTGAGGTGTCTGATCAGCCACTTGATGCGGATGATTGGCTTCGTGAAGTGTCAAGGTTGCTGATGACTGCGGATGTTCCCGAGCAAGAATGGGTCAAATGTGCCACTCACCTTCTGAAGGGAGATGCAGCTCTGTGGTGGGAAAATTACCTCAAGGAAGATCTTTCTGGTTTTCAGCCTACTTGGGAGCGATTCACTGCTGCTTTCAAAGAGCAATATCTGTCAGAAATTGTCATGGAAAGGATGAAGGAAGTGTTTCTCAACCTCAAGCAGGGCACTGACAATGTCAATACCTACATCAGAAACTTCATAAATCTGTCTCGTTATGGTGGCGATGAGATCTCTGATGACAAGAAGAAGCAAAAGAGGTTTCGGCAAGGCCTCAATGCTTCCATCAAATATGCTATCACTCATGCAAGGCCGACATCTTTCCTGGAACTCCAACACATAGCTCTGCAGGAAGAAGCAAGTAGGCAAGTGTTTGACGAGTCAAAGAAACACAGCCGTGATACAGCAAGCTCTTCTGCTATGACAGCTCCTTCTAAGCGTCGTGTCTGGGTTCCTAACACCCCACCATCGCTCCCTGCTCCACCAAGACCGTCAAGCTATGCACCAAGGCCACTAAACTCCTTCACTGCGGCTCCCAGGGGCTACAACCACAACTACCCTGGAGCGCCTGGCGGAGTCCCTGGCTACGTTGCTCCACGTCCACCTGGTGCTTGCTATACTTGTGGAAACACTGGGCATCAGTACTGGAATTGTCCAATGAACAACAAAGCTCTTCCACCACCACCTCCAAGACCTGCGGCAAGTTCTCCTATGGTTCGTGCACCTCCACCTCAGGCTCTCAACATCAACACCAAGCCTGGGTCTACGGTTGCTCATGCCAACTGTGTCAACGTCGCTCAAGCTGAGCATGCCTCTGGAGTTGTCATGGGTATGCTTCCTGTTAACTCAGTTCCTGCACGAGTTTTATTTGATTCTGGTGCTTCACATTCTTTCGTGTCATACAAGTTTGCGGAAAGTAATGGGTTACCTTCTGATGCTTTACCAACTCGCCTTATGGTGCAATCTCCTGGTTCAAACATGAGGGCTTCTAAAATCAGCCGTGACAATCAAATTGAGATTGGTGGCTCTTCGGTTCCGGCTTCCTTAATTATTCTGGGCAATTCTGATATTGATGTTATCTTGGGCATGGATTGGTTAATAGCAAATGGAGCTGTGATTGATTGTGCTGAACGTTCGGTTTCTCTGAAAATTCCTGAAGGCCATATAGTCTATTCTCCAAGTCCGACTCCTGCAATTCAGCTTTATTCTTTGGCGGCTCTGAATGATGATGCTATGGAAGGTATTCAGAGTGTTCCTGTAGTCTGTGAGTTCCCAGATGTTTTTCCTGAAGAGTTGCCAGGTATGCCTCCGGATCGTGAGGTTGAGTTTTTCATTGAACTTGAACCTGGTACCGCTCCTATCTCCAAGCGGCCTTATAAAATGGGTCCTACTGAGTTGGCTGAACTCAAACGTCAGTTGGATGAACAAGAGAAGTTGGGTTTCATTCAGCACAGTACTCCTTCTTGGGGTAGTCCAACCATTTTTGTGAAGAAGCGAGACAAGACTGATAGACTTTGTGTTGACTATCGGGCACTCAATGCTAAAACAATCAAGAATAAATATCCCCTTCCGCGGATTAATGATCTCTTCGATCAGCTAGCTGGAGTTGTGGTATTCTCTAAGCTTGATTTGAGAAGTGGTTATCATCAAATCAAGATCCGCAAGGAAGATGTTCCTAAAACAGCTTTCACCACCCGCTATGGCCTGTATGAGTACACGGTCATGTCTTTCGGTCTCACCAATGCACCTGCCACTTTCTCGAGGCTTATGAACTCGGTTTTCATGGAGTATCTTGATAAGTTCGTTGTGGTCTATCTGGATGACATTCTAGTATATTCTAAGTCGAAAGAAGAACATGAAGAACACCTTCGGTGTGTCCTAAACAAGCTTCGTGAGAACCGCCTGTATGCAAAGTTCTCCAAGTGTGAATTCTGGCTGCCTCAGGTCACCTACCTTGGTCACGTCATCTCTGCCAAGGGAATTGCCGTCAACCCAGAAACTATTAAGACAATTATGGACTGGCTTCCACCCATAAATGTCAAAGAAGTCCGGAGTTTCCTTGGGTTGGCCAGTTACTGTCGTCGTTTCGTTCAAAATTTCTCGAAGATTGTGAAGCCTCTTACCGATCTCCTCAAGAAAGGCAATAAATACCTTTGGACTCCTGCATGTCAAGCAAGCTTTGAAACACTCAAAGAGAATCTCACTTCCACACCAGTCTTAGTTCCTCCAGATACATCAAAGCCTTTCCAGATATTCTGTGATGCCTCATTGCAAGGATTGGTTGCGGTCCTTATGCAAGAAAAGCAAGTTGTTGCTTATGCCTCTCGACAGTTGAAGACGCATGAGATCAACTATCCTACACATGACCTCGAACTCGCAGCGGTTGTCTTTGCTTTGAAAGTATGGAGGCATTACTTGCTTGGCAACCGTTGTGAGATCTTTTCTGATCACAAGAGTCTGAAGTATATCTTCACACAGCCTGATCTCAACCTTCGTCAGAGGAGGTGGATTGAAACAATCAATGATTTCGATTTGACCATCAACTACACTCCGGGCAAAGCCAATGTCATGGTCGATGCTCTCAGCCGAAAAGCTTATGTCAACAACCTCATGGTGGAAGAACAACAGCCTCTCTTGTGCGAGGAATTCCGCAAGCTCAACCTTGAAATTGTGGATCAAGGGTATCTTCTGAACCTTATAGCAACACCTCTCTTGGAAGAAAAGGTCCGTTCCATTCAGCTTGGTGATCCTTACACTAAAAAGATCATCTCCAACATTCAGCTTCCGAAGTATGAGTCCTTCCACGTCGACGACCAAGGCACTCTTTTCTTTGAACACCGGATGTTTGTTCCGAACTACCCGGGTTTAAGAGAACAAGTTCTCAAGGAGGCGCATGATTCTGTTCTTTCTATCCACCCTGGCAGCACTAAGATGTACATGGACTTGAAAACACAATATTGGTGGCCTGGTTTGAAATGATATTGTGCCAAGTATGTCTCGGAGTGTGATCTCTGTCGCAGAGTTAAAGTTGTCCATCAGAAACCTTCCGGTCATCTACAGCCATTAAAGCCTCCGGAATGGAAATGGGAGAAAGTAGAGATGGACTTCATCACTGGTTTTCCAACGTCGCAGAAGGGCAACAATGCAATCTTTGTTGTCATTGACAGGCTTTCCAAAGTAGCTCACTTCTTTCCAGTCAAGGAAACAATTTCTGCAATTCAGTTGGCTGAGCTCTATATCAACAGAATTGTCTCTCTGTATGGAGTTCCTCTTGAGATCAGTTCAGACCATGGAAGCATCTTCACTTCCAAGTTCTGGGGAAGTTTCCAAAATGCTTTGGGAACAAAATTAAACTTCAGCACAGCTTACCACCCTCAGTCGCAAGGACAAGTTGAAAGGATCAATCAGATTCTGGAAGATATGCTCCGTGCTTGCGTTATCTCTTTCGGCATGAAGTGGGAAGAATGTCTTCCTTATGCTGAATTCTCTTACAACAACAGTTTCTAGAAAAGTCTAAAGATGGCACCATTTGAGGCTCTCTATGGTTGCAAATGCAGAACTCCGATTGGTTGGTCGGGCGCAGGTGAAAGAATATTGTTTGGCCCCGACATTGTAACTCAAGCGGAGGAGAAAGTTCACATCATTCTTGAAAACCTGAAGATTGCTCAAAGTCGCCAGAAGAGCAATTATGACAGGAAACACACGGACATGGAGTATGTCCCTGGTGATCTCGTTTACCTTCGTGTCACTCCCATGAGAGGCACGCACCGTTTTGGTATCAAAGGAAAGCTGGCTCCTAGATACATCGGTCCTTTCAAAATTCGTGGAAGAAGAGGAGAAGTTGCTTATGCTCTTGAGCTCCCTGAACAACTCAAATTCCATGATGTTTTCCACATCTCTCAACTCAAAAAGTGCTTCAAGGATCCCGGCAGGACCGTGGACCATGAACTCATCAATCTCCAAGAAGATCTGTCTTATCAAGAACACCCCACAAAAATTCTTGAAGTCACAGAAAGGAGGACTCGCAACAAGTCCATCAAGTTCTGCAAGGTGCAGTGGTCGCACCTTTCCGTTGATGAAGCCACTTGGGAACGTGAAGATGAGCTCCGTGCCAAGTATCCTACCCTCTTTGAGTCTTCTTCTTCTTCCTAGAATCTCGGGGCGAGATTCCTGTTTAGTGGGGGAGAGTTGTAGCATCCCAATTGTCTAACAATTGTAATGCTACTTGGTCTAGTAAGATAATGGCTACTTCCTATATATAATTATTGCATCATAATTATATCATGGTCATGTCATCATGCCACCTTGCATTTGAGCATCATATAAAACCCTCTTTCATTGGTTCTTCTCTCATATGCATTATTAATTGTATTTGCCTCTTGATATTGTATTTGGTTATGGATATATTGTCTAAATGCCCAAGTTGAGTTGGGGGCATATCTTTTATTCAATTCCATCACTTTTCTTTTCACCACCTTATAATTCCACCATCCTATTATCCATGAGCTTGTAATTCTTTTTATTTTGATTTTATTCTAGCTCATGTGGGTGGGGTGGATCTAATCTAAATTCTTTTGCTTGGCCTTATTCCACTTCTTGGGGATGCATAAGAATAATGCCATATTATTATTATTGTTTTCACAAAATAAATCATGGCCTTTATTATTTTTGCATGGGCCATGCAAGAGTACCACCACCTTTATCCCATTTGAGTCCTCTTGGTTTTATTGGGTCTTTTCTTTGTGGATCATCTCCATCCCTCTCTCCACCATCCCCATATTCTCCTCAATCCCATTTTAATTTCTTCATGCATGATCAAAGGAGGCTCATTCTACATATCTCTTTTCTCTCTCTTTTTCTTGGTTTCTCCTTCACCTTAGCTTATGCTAGATCAAGCCCCACTTTCCTCTTGGTATGATCTCATAAACAATTTCAAAAACCTAAAACCCTAATCAAAACCTAACCTATATTTCTCTCTCTCTAATTTTTCCTCTAACCCTAGTTCTACTTAAACCCTAACCCTACCACACCTCTCTCACCTCTCTCTCTCTCTACCATGATGAACCATCTGGCCACTCCCTCTCCCTGCCATGCATGGCCCACCTCAGCTACCCCCTACCCCTCTCTCTAACCCTAACAAAACCCTAACCCGAGACTACCCCATCTAACCCTAGCCTAAGCTACAACCGAGCCCCATCTCCTCTCTCTTCCTCTCTACTGCCGTGCTAGCCCCACCGCCATGCCGTCCCCACCTGGCAGCCCCACCTGTCCTGCCCTGGATGCCCCAGGTCGAGCCCCAGCTCGACCACGTGATCGAGAAGGAGGAAAGTGGTCGAGGCCACTTTATCCTGCCCGAGCCCCACGACTGCCTCTCCTCTCTCCCTCTCGCGTTGTCCTCCTCCCACACGTCTCCTGGCTCGCCCAAATTCGCCTAGAGCCCTGCCGCTCCTCTCCTTCCTCTCCAACGACGACGCCCGCCTCTCGCCGACCGCCGCCAGTCCCGCCGTCTTCCTCGCACTTCCGCCGACGTGCGTAGCGTGGAGGTGATCAAGGAGACCAAGAGCAGTCCCCTGCTTCGCCCCATACATGGCACCGAAGAAGAGGAGTCCCCGGACCTGACGCAGTGCAGCGACGCCGACGTGAAACCCTAATTCTCCGGTCGCCAGCCTCATCAGCGCTTCGTCGCCCCCCTGCACGATCCGACCGCACCGACCTCTCCACGGTACGACCCTCTTCCTCCCTGACACCATCCGCCTCGCTGTCGCCATCTAGCGTCGCTGTTCCTTTCGCCGAGCGCCCTCGGTGCATGGCAGACGTTGCCGTCTGTTCTGCGCCGCGCCTCGCAGAGGCATGTCTAGCCGCCCGCCGCTCCTCTGTCACCATCCCGTAACCAGCCGCACTGGCTACCACCCGTAGCGCGCGCGCCCGCAACGCGAGTTCGAACCCCGCGCGCCGCGCCCCGCGTCGGTCGAGCACCGATCTGTCCGCAGTTCAGAGAAGGAGATCTATAGTGGGCCTGTTGCCAATTTACAGTAAGCCCCCCCTTTTTAGTTTCCCTAACCCCGCGATCCCTCTGGGTACACTGGTCAGCTTCCCAAGGTTTTTGGCAGATAACCCCCCCAGGTTCCACCGTCTCAACCCGCACTCCCCGGATCCGCGACGTGTCACCCACTGGCTGGCTGCGCGCGCCGTGGACCCGCGAGGCCGCCGGCCCCACCTGTCAGCCTCATGGTCTAGGTAAGCCCACGGTAGAAAAGAGTTTCCCGTGCGCGTGAGCCCCGCCAGCAGCTGGCCCACCCGTCAGTGACTGTGGCTGGGTCGAGCTGGGTGACAAAAGCTTTTCGTGTTGCCTGTTTAATTTAAACCTTTTCAAAATTGTTTAAATTTAAATTCAAATGAGATTTAAATAACTTTTCAAATATAAATCCAAATAATACAAATGATATATGTTTTTGAATCAGAAAAATGTGAGGAATTCAAATATGCCATTCATAATATGTTTTGAGCACTTTAAAATTTCGAGATGATTAAAATTACAATAAAATGCCCTTTTCTTAATAAATGAATAACTTTAATTCCACAACTCCAAATTTGACAAATAATATGTCTAAATCGATCAGCGCAACGAGCCCGTTCTATCTATGCAGTCCTTGTTCTTAATTGAAGCATGCATCATGTCATTATTACAAATCTGAACTGTTTATGGCAATAAAATTGGACTAAATAAATAATAAAATGCTTTAATTCTTGCACCACACCTCACCCTTGCCATGCTACTTTAATGCCATGTAAATTGTGCATCATTCATCATGGCATGCTTGTTTGCTTGTCGCATTTTATTTCATATGCTTGTGCACTTTATTTATGTTGGCCTTGTTTGTTTGGTTCTACTTCGAATAGACGCCCAGCAGGAGAATTATCAGGAATCACAGGAGTACTACCAAGATCCATCTCTCGCTTCAACTGAGCTACCAGGCAAGCACTACCACATGCTTGCATACATAGAGTACCTATTGCCTCTATCTATTCTTGCATCATTGAGTCGTGTTGCATTAAATTGAATCCCAAGTACTGCATAGCCTTTACTTTTAAACCCCACCAAAGCTTGTTCCTCCATCCCATGAGCCATTACTACAGGAGTTGTTTGAGCCATGCGAGTCGTAGAGAAGCATGTGTAGGGTATGTGGGTGTCTGATGAATAACGAGGTACATAAACAACTTAACCTGAGTAGTAATGGGATAACTAATGAAAGAGGCACCGGTGAGCAATATCTGCTATTTGGTTTTTCCTGCTCACTTGTGTCCCGTAGGACCCCGAGTACTTGATTCCTGTTCCTTGACTATTCGCACTATCCACATCCGGGAGGCCCTATGGACCCCCCTGAGCCAGAGCTTGATTCATTCTTATTTCTTGGGGCCACAATTAGTTTGGGGCTTTATTACTATCCTGTACTTATGCCATGTTACTGCTTTATTTAAGATTGTGCGAGGAGCACCTGTACTGTTTTGGATCGCGCCACGTTTTCGTGGTATCGACAAGCCCAGTCACATTTTCGGGTTCCCAGTCGTTTATAGCCGTCGTCGCCAACCCTGGGTCCGTCTCGGAGCCGGCCAACTTTGTTGCGGGTAGCTTATTGGGGTGGCACCCTGAAATATTACTGAATCCTGTGATCGCTTTGTCGTGAATGCCTCGTTGGGTTTTGATTTGGTTTTTCCGAGGTTGATCGAGTGTGTGTTGCTATTCGTGCACCCCTGCAGGGTAAATCTTTCTGAAAGCCGTGTCCGCGGTTATGGACGACTTGGAGCACTGTTTCTCGATCATAGACAAGTATAATTAAAGTACCGCTTTTAATTTGACTAAGTACTTGACTAGTAAATAGTGCAATACTCATGGAATGGTTAATAAAACTGCCAACGGATGATGGGGGTTGTTCGTCCGCTTCCTCGTTGGTAAGCGAGGAGGAGAATGGATCTGTTAATCGTACTGCTATAACTGTTGTTCTTAATTCACGGACATCCGTCTATCATTGGTTAGGCGGATGGTTAGCGTGTATCTATAGAATTGTTAGGTATTATCTTTTGCTGCAATTGCGTCACCCCAGGTTGTGTTCCCTTTAGCGGCATAAAGACTTGCTGAGTACCCCTAGGGTCTCACACGATAAATTGTTTGATTCAGATGAACAGTTGTACCTGCACGATGGATACTGGGTGGAAGAGACAGATGATGTTGGCAATGATCATTCGGTGTAGAGATTCCGGGAACGGGGATCCGTGAGATCTGTGGGCGGGATGTGTTTATTTATGTGGCATCTTATGCCGATTTGCTTCTTATCCGTACTCGGATCTTGTTTTCTGCTTCCGCCTGATACTCTTATGTGTGATGTATGAGGAGCTATCCTCAATTATTATCTCTATCTAGGACATTTGAATCTTGCCGTATGGCGTTACGATATTTCTATTTCTTTTAGATGGAATGGCTCTGAGGACTGTTGTATGTGGCTTGCATACATACTCATTTGTGTATGTAGTTGATCCCTTCGCCTGCCGATTACGCCGCTCGTTCTTGCCCCGGTGTCTAAAAGTGGTTAGGACGGCCGCAAGGTCTACCGTGAGTGGCCCTGGGCCCCACCGTACTATTTTAACCACTTTCGTTCATCCAGGCATGTAACTAAGAGCGTAATTCACCGAGGTAGTTACAATTGGTATCAGAGCCATCCCGCCCTTCAGGGTCTCAGCCAAAATGGTCGTTGTCAGTCTAGCAAATAATTTGGTAGTTATGTATACTAGGGAAAAACAAAACGTGAGAGTAGGACTGCTTCCATTTTTCTTCTTACCCACCCACCCACCCTTTTTCTGGTAAGGAAGTGTAACATTTTCAATCCTCTTCTAAAAATTCAAACTAGGATTCACGTGTTCTGGGTTCCGTAGTACCATAGGTTGTGTGTGTGTGTGTGTGAATTCTTTGTCTATCTGTTGCATCCAAATGTTATCACTATCTGCCTTTTGGTTATCAACTGTTGGTACATTCCATACCGACAGGCCTTTGTAAACCGACGCGATCTATTCTGATTCATTGTACACCGATGCGATCTATCTTACTCTTTGTTATCCGACGTTATCTTGTTGGGGTGTTCTTTTTCGTAGTTACTAATCTTTAGGTTCATCTTTAGAAGAAAAGTGTTGGGATATGTGTTTTACTGATTCATGTGCGGAGTAATGATTTGAGTGCGGGATGGAGTCGCGACCATACCACTACTGTTATCATTTGCTCTTGTATGTTGAACTAGTAGAGTTACTAATCTTGATTCGTGAAGTGGTTTTGAGCATATAGTGGTATTTTAATGCCAAAATTTGTGGAAATTTTTTCTTTGTTAGTTGTGTACCACACTCCTTGTTCAGTCGTGTGCGTTATGCTTAATATCTTCTAGTTGCCTTGAACTTTGTTGATATTATAATATCATCTCAGTGAATTGCATCCTTTAATCTTGGTTAATTCCATTTTGGTACTATTTTGGATTATTATCATTCTCCATTATAGTACTAACTTGTGTTTTATATCAATCACAGGATGGCACCACCACGCCGTTCTGAGGAGGACATACCACCTGAACTTGGGGCTGCTTTGGCAAGTATTGCAAATGCTTTGGGCACTATGCAGCAGAACCAGCAGCGCTTCGAGGAAAGCGTGAGGAGGAATGAGTTTGTTCCGCTACCTCCACCTCCCAAGCGAGGAGACATCAAGAGTTTTCTCAAGTTCAACCCACGCCAATTTGAGGTGTCTGATCAGCCACTTGATGCGGATGATTGGCTTCGTGAAGTGTCAAGGTTGCTGATGACTGCGGATGTTCCCGAGCAAGAATGGGTCAAATGTGCCACTCACCTTCTGAAGGGAGATGCAGCTCTGTGGTGGGAAAATTACCTCAAGGAAGATCTTTCTGGTTTTCAGCCTACTTGGGAGCGATTCACTGCTGCTTTCAAAGAGCAATATCTGTCAGAAATTGTCATGGAAAGGATGAAGGAAGTGTTTCTCAACCTCAAGCAGGGCACTGACAATGTCAATACCTACATCAGAAACTTCATAAATCTGTCTCGTTATGGTGGCGATGAGATCTCTGATGACAAGAAGAAGCAAAAGAGGTTTCGGCAAGGCCTCAATGCTTCCATCAAATATGCTATCACTCATGCAAGGCCGGCATCTTTCCTGGAACTCCAACACATAGCTCTGCAGGAAGAAGCAAGTAGGCAAGTGTTTGACGAGTCAAAGAAACACAGCCGTGATACAGCAAGCTCTTCTGCTATGACAGCTCCTTCTAAGCGTCGTGTCTGGGTTCCTAACACCCCACCATCGCTCCCTGCTCCACCAAGACCGTCAAGCTACGCACCAAGGCCACTAAACTCCTTCACTGCGGCTCCCAGGGGCTACAACCACAACTACCCTGGAGCGCCTGGCGGAGTCCCTGGCTACGTTGCTCCACGTCCACCTGGTGCTTGCTATACTTGTGGAAACACTGGGCATCAGTACTGGAATTGTCCAATGAACAACAAAGCTCTTCCACCACCACCTCCAAGACCTGCGGCAAGTTCTCCTATGGTTCGTGCACCTCCACCTCAGGCTCTCAACATCAACACCAAGCCTGGGTCTACGGTTGCTCGTGCCAACTGTGTCAACGTCGCTCAAGCTGAGCATGCCTCTGGAGTTGTCATGGGTATGCTTCCTGTTAACTCAGTTCCTGCACGAGTTTTATTTGATTCTGGTGCTTCACATTCTTTCGTGTCATACAAGTTTGCGGAAAGTAATGGGTTACCTTCTGATGCTTTACCAACTCGCCTTATGGTGCAATCTCCTGGTTCAAACATGAGGGCTTCTAAAATCAGCCGTGACAATCAAATTGAGATTGGTGGCTCTTCGGTTCCGGCTTCCTTAATTATTCTGGGCAATTCTGATATTGATGTTATCTTGGGCATGGATTGGTTAATAGCAAATGGAGCTGTGATTGATTGTGCTGAACGTTCGGTTTCTCTGAAAATTCCTGAAGGCCATATAGTCTATTCTCCAAGTCCGACTCCTGCAATTCAGCTTTATTCTTTGGCGGCTCTGAATGATGATGCTATGGAAGGTATTCAGAGTGTTCCTGTAGTCTGTGAGTTCCCAGATGTTTTTCCTGAAGAGTTGCCAGGTATGCCTCCGGATCGTGAGGTTGAGTTTGTCATTGAACTTGAAC
>OU342745.1:93477591-93499425 GCA_910589775.1 Avena eriantha | reverse complement strand
TATCTTGTACTTATGCCATGTTACTGCTTTATTAAATTGTGCGAGGAGCACCTGTACTGTTTTGGATCGCGCCACGTTTTCCGGTGTATCGACAAGCCCAGTCACATTTTCGGGTTCCCAGTCGTTTAGCCGTCGTCGACCACACCCTGGGTCCGTCTCGGAGTCCGGCCCCAAACTTCTGTTGCGGGTAGCTTATTGGGTGGCCCCCTGAATATTACTGAATCCTTATGATCGCTTTTGTACCGTGAATGCCTCGTGGGTTTTGATTTGGTTTTTCCGAGGTTGATCGAGTGGGTGTTGCTATTCGTGCCCCCTGGCAGGGTAAATCTTTTGAAAGCCGTTGTCCGCGGTATGGACGACTTGGAGCACTGTTTCTCGATCATAACAAGTATAATTAAAGTACCCGCTTTTAATTTGACTAAGTACTTGACTAGTAAATAGTGCAATACTCATGGAAATGGTTAATAAAAACTGCCAACGGATGATGGGGGTTGTTCGTCCGCTTCCTCGTTGGTAAGCGAGGAGGAGAATGGATCTGGTTAATCGTACTGCTATACTGTTGTTCTTAATTCACGGACATCCGTCTATCATTGGTTAGGCGGATGGTTAGAGTGTATCTATAGAATTGTTAGGTATTATCTTTTGCTGCAATTGCGTCACCCCCAGGTTGTGTTCCCTTTAGCGGCATAAGACTTGCTGAGTACCCCTAGGGTCTCACACGCTAAATTGTTTGATTCAGATGAACAGTTGTACCTGCACGATGGATACTGGGGGGAAGAGACAGATGATGTTGGCAATGATCATTCGGTGTAGAGATTCCGGGAACGGGGATCCGTGAGATCTGTGGGCGGGATGTGTTTATTTATGTGGCATCTTATGCCGATTTGCTTCTTATCCGTACTCGGATCTTGTTTTCTGCTTCCGCCTGATACTCTTATGTGTGATGTATGAGGAGCTATCCTCAATTATTATCTCTATCTAGGACATTTGAATCTTGCCGTATGGCGTTACGATATTTCTATTTCTTTTAGATGGAATGGCTCTGAGGACTGTTGTATGTGGCTTGCATACATATCATTTGTGTATGTAGTTGATCCCTTCGCCTGCCGATTACGCCGCTCGTTCTTGCCCCGGTGTCTAAAAGTGGTTAGGACGGCCGCAAGGTCTACCGTGAGTGGCCCTGGGCCCCCACCGTACTATTTTAACCACTTTCGTTCATCCAGGCATGTAACTAAGAGCGTAATTCACCGAGGTAGTTACAATTGGTATCAGAGCCATCCCGCCCTTCAGGGTCTCAGCCAAAATGGTCGTTGTCAGTCTAGCAAATAATTTGGTAGTTATGTATACTAGGGAAAAACAAAACGTGAGAGTAGGACTGCTTCCATTTTTCTTCTTACCCACCCACCCACCCTTTTTCTGGTAAGGAAGTGTAACATTTTCAATCCTCTTCTAAAATTCAAACTAGGATTCACGTGTTCTGGGTTCCGTAGTACCATAGGTTGTGTGTGTGTGTGTGTGAATTCTTGTCTATCTGTTGCATCCAAATGTTATCACTATCTGCCTTTTGGTTATCAACTGTTGGTACATTCCATACCGACAGGCCTTTGTAAACCGACGCGATCTATTCTGATTCATTGTACACCGATGCGATCTATCTTACTCTTTGTTATCCGACGTTATCTTGTTGGGGTGTTCTTTTCGTAGTTACTAATCTTTAGGTTCATCTTAGAGAAAAGTGTTGGGATATGTGTTTTACTGATTCATGTGCGGAGTAATGATTTGAGTGCGGGATGGAGTCGCGACCATACCACTACTGTTATCATTTGCTCTTGTATGTTGAACTAGTAGAGTTACTAATCTTGATTCGTGAAGTGGTTTTGAGCATATAGTGGTATTTTAATGCCAAAATTTGTGGAATTTTTTTCTTTGTTAGTTGTGTACCACACTCCTTGTTCAGTCGTGTGCGTTATGCTTAATATCTTCTAGTTGCCTTGAACTTTGTTGATATTATAATATCATCTCAGTGAATTGCATCCTTTAATCTTGGTTAATTCCATTTTGGTACTATTTTGGATTATTATCATTCTCCATTATAGTACTAACTTGTGTTTTATATCAATCACAGGATGGCACCACCACGCCGTTCTGAGGAGGACATACCACCTGAACTTGGGGCTGCTTTGGCAAGTATTGCAAATGCTTTGGGCACTATGCAGCAGAACCAGCAGCGCTTCGAGGAAAGCGTGAGGAGGAATGAGTTTGTTCCGCTACCTCCACCTCCCAAGCGAGGAGACATCAAGAGTTTTCTCAAGTTCAACCCACGCCAATTTGAGGTGTCTGATCAGCCACTTGATGCGGATGATTGGCTTCGTGAAGTGTCAAGGTTGCTGATGACTGCGGATGTTCCCGAGCAAGAATGGGTCAAATGTGCCACTCACCTTCTGAAGGGAGATGCAGCTCTGTGGTGGGAAAATTACCTCAAGGAAGATCTTTCTGGTTTTCAGCCTACTTGGGAGCGATTCACTGCTGCTTTCAAAGAGCAATATCTGTCAGAAATTGTCATGGAAAGGATGAAGGAAGTGTTTCTCAACCTCAAGCAGGGCACTGACAATGTCAATACCTACATCAGAAACTTCATAAATCTGTCTCGTTATGGTGGCGATGAGATCTCTGATGACAAGAAGAAGCAAAAGAGGTTTCGGCAAGGCCTCAATGCTTCCATCAAATATGCTATCACTCATGCAAGGCCGGCATCTTTCCTGGAACTCCAACACATAGCTCTGCAGGAAGAAGCAAGTAGGCAAGTGTTTGACGAGTCAAAGAACACAGCCGTGATACAGCAAGCTCTTCTGCTATGACAGCTCCTTCTAAGCGTCGTGTCTGGGTTCCTAACACCCCACCATCGCTCCCTGCTCCACCAAGACCGTCAAGCTACGCACCAAGGCCACTAAACTCCTTCACTGCGGCTCCCAGGGGCTACAACCACAACTACCCTGGAGCGCCTGGCGGAGTCCCTGGCTACGTTGCTCCACGTCCACCTGGTGCTTGCTATACTTGTGGAAACACTGGGCATCAGTACTGGAATTGTCCAATGAACAACAAAGCTCTTCCACCACCACCTCCAAGACCTGCGGCAAGTTCTCCTATGGTTCGTGCACCTCCACCTCAGGCTCTCAACATCAACACCAAGCCTGGGTCTACGGTTGCTCGTGCCAACTGTGTCAACGTCGCTCAAGCTGAGCATGCCTCTGGAGTTGTCATGGGTATGCTTCCTGTTAACTCAGTTCCTGCACGAGTTTTATTTGATTCTGGTGCTTCACATTCTTTCGTGTCATACAAGTTTGCGGAAAGTAATGGGTTACCTTCTGATGCTTTACCAACTCGCCTTATGGTGCAATCTCCTGGTTCAAACATGAGGGCTTCTAAAATCAGCCGTGACAATCAAATTGAGATTGGTGGCTCTTCGGTTCCGGCTTCCTTAATTATTCTGGGCAATTCTGATATTGATGTTATCTTGGGCATGGATTGGTTAATAGCAAATGGAGCTGTGATTGATTGTGCTGAACGTTCGGTTTCTCTGAAAATTCCTGAAGGCCATATAGTCTATTCTCCAAGTCCGACTCCTGCAATTCAGCTTTATTCTTTGGCGGCTCTGAATGATGATGCTATGGAAGGTATTCAGAGTGTTCCTGTAGTCTGTGAGTTCCCAGATGTTTTTCCTGAAGAGTTGCCAGGTATGCCTCCGGATCGTGAGGTTGAGTTTGTCATTGAACTTGAACCTGGTACCGCTCCTATCTCCAAGCGGCCTTATAAAATGGGTCCTACTGAGTTGGCTGAACTCAAACGTCAGTTGGATGAACAAGAGAAGTTGGGTTTCATTCAGCACAGTACTCCTTCTTGGGGTAGTCCAACCATTTTTGTGAAGAAGCGAGACAAGACTGATAGACTTTGTGTTGACTATCGGGCACTCAATGCTAAAACAATCAAGAATAAATATCCCCTTCCGCGGATTAATGATCTCTTCGATCAGCTAGCTGGAGTTGTGGTATTCTCTAAGCTTGATTTGAGAAGTGGTTATCATCAAATCAAGATCCCCAAGGAAGATGTTCCTAAAACAGCTTTCACCACCCGCTATGGCCTGTATGAGTACACGGTCATGTCTTTCGGTCTCACCAATGCACCTGCCACTTTCTCGAGGCTTATGAACTCGGTTTTCATGGAGTATCTTGATAAGTTTGTTGTGGTCTATCTGGATGACATTCTAGTATATTCTAAGTCGAAAGAAGAACATGAAGAACACCTTCGGTGTGTCCTAAACAAGCTTCGTGAGAACCGCCTGTATGCAAAGTTCTCCAAGTGTGAATTCTGGCTGCCTCAAGTCACCTACCTTGGTCACGTCATCTCTGCCAAGGGAATTGCCGTCACCCAGAAACTATTAAGACAATTATGGACTGGCTTCCACCCATAAATGTCAAAGAAGTCCGGAGTTTCCTTGGGTTGGCCAGTTACTGTCGTCGTTTCGTTCAAAATTTCTCGAAGATTGTGAAGCCTCTTACCGATCTCCTCAAGAAAGGCAATAAATACCTTTGGACTCCTGCATGTCAAGCAAGCTTTGAAACACTCAAAGAGAATCTCACTTCCACACCAGTCTTAGTTCCTCCAGATACATCAAAGCCTTTCCAGATATTCTGTGATGCCTCATTGCAAGGATTGGTTGCGGTCCTTATGCAAGAAAAGCAAGTTGTTGCTTATGCCTCTCAACAGTTGAAGACGCATGAGATCAACTATCCTACACATGACCTCGAACTCGCAGCGGTTGTCTTTGCTTTGAAAGTATGGAGGCATTACTTGCTTGGCAACCGTTGTGAGATCTTTTCTGATCACAAGAGTCTGAAGTATATCTTCACACAGCCTGATCTCAACCTTCTTCAGAGGAGGTGGATTGAAACAATCAATGATTTCGATTTGACCATCAACTACACTCCGGGCAAAGCCAATGTCATGGTCGATGCTCTCAGCCGAAAAGCTTATGTCAACAACCTCATGGTGGAAGAACAATAGCCTCTCTTGTGCGAGGAATTCCGCAAGCTCAACCTTGAAATTGTGGATCAAGGGTATCTTCTGAACCTTCTAGCAACACCTCTCTTGGAAGAAAAGGTCCGTTCCATTCAGCTTGGTGATCCTTACACTAAAAAGATCATCTCCAACATTCAGCTTCCGAAGTATGAGTCCTTCCACGTCGACGACCAAGGCACTCTTTTCTTTGAACACCGGATGTTTGTTCCGAACTACCCGGGTTTAAGAGAACAAGTTCTCAAGGAGGCGCATGATTCTGTTCTTTCTATCCACCCTGGCAGCACTAAGATGTACATGGACTTGAAAACACAATATTGGTGGCCTGGTTTGAAACGATATTGTGCCAAGTATGTCTCGGAGTGTGATCTCTGTCGCAGAGTTAAAGTTGTCCATCAGAAACCTTCCGGTCATCTACAGCCATTAAAGCCTCCGGAATGGAAATGGGAGAAAGTAGAGATGGACTTCATCACTGGTTTTCCAAGGTCGCAGAAGGGCAACAATGCAATATTTGTTGTCATTGACAGGCTTTCCAAAGTAGCTCACTTCTTTCCAGTCAAGGAAACAATTTCTGCAATTCAGTTGGCTGAGCTCTATATCAACAGAATTGTCTCTCTGTATGGAGTTCCTCTTGAGATCAGTTCAGACCGTGGAAGCATCTTCACTTCCAAGTTCTGGGGAAGTTTCCAAAATGCTTTGGGAACAAAATTAAACTTCAGCACAGCTTACCACCCTCAGTCGCAAGGACAAGTTGAAAGGATCAATCAGATTCTGGAAGATATGCTACGTGCTTGCGTTATCTCTTTCGGCATGAAGTGGGAAGAATGTCTTCCTTATGCTGAATTCTCTTACAACAACAGTTTCTAGAAAAGTCTAAAGATGGCACCATTTGAGGCTCTCTATGGTCGCAAATGCAGAACTCCGATTGGTTGGTCGGGCGCAGGTGAAAGAATATTGTTTGGCCCCGACATTGTAACTCAAGCGGAGGAGAAAGTTCACATCATTCTTGAAAACCTGAAGATTGCTCAAAGTCGCCAGAAGAGCAATTATGACAGGAAACACACGGATATGGAGTATGTCCCTGGTGATCTCGTTTACCTTCGTGTCACTCCCATGAGAGGCACGCACCGTTTTGGTATCAAAGGAAAGCTGGCTCCTAGATACATCGGTCCTTTCAAAATTCGTGGAAGAAGAGGAGAAGTTGCTTATGCTCTTGAGCTCCCTGAACAACTCAAATTCCATGATGTTTTCCACATCTCTCAACTCAAAAAGTGCTTCAAGGATCCCGGCAGGACCGTGGACCATGAACTCATCAATCTCCAAGAAGATCTGTCTTATCAAGAACACCCCACAAAAATTCTTGAAGTCACAGAAAGGAGGACTCGCAACAAGTCCATCAAGTTCTGCAAGGTGCAGTGGTCGCACCATTCCGTTGATGAAGCCACTTGGGAACGTGAAGATGAGCTCCGTGCCAAGTATCCTACCCTCTTTGAGTCTTCTTCTTCTTCCTAGAATCTCGGGGCGAGATTCCTGTTTAGTGGGGGAGAGTTGTAGCATCCCAATTGTCTAACAATTGTAATGCTACTTGGTCTAGTAAGATAATGGCTACTTCCTATATATAATTATTGCATCATAATTATATCATGCTCATGTCATCATGCCACCTTGCATTTGAGCATCATATAAAACCCTCTTTCATTGGTTCTTCTCTCATATGCATTATTAATTGTATTTGCCTCTTGATATTGTATTTGGTTATGGATATATTGTCTAAATGCCCAAGTTGAGTTGGGGGCATATCTTTTATTCAATTCCATCACTTTTCTTTTCACCACCTTATAATTCCACCATCCTATTATCCATGAGCTTGTAATTCTTTTTATTTTGATTTTATTCTAGCTCAGGTGGGTGGGGTGGATCTAATCTAAATTCTTTTGCTTGGCCTTATTCCACTTCTTGGGGATGCATAAGAATAATGCCATATTATTATTATTGTTTTCACAAAATAAATCATGGCCTTTATTATTTTTGCATGGGCCATGCAAGAGTACCACCACCTTTATCCCATTTGAGTCCTCTTGGTTTTATTGGGTCTTTTCTTTGTGGATCATCTCCATCCCTCTCTCCACCATCCCCATATTCTCCTCAATCCCATTTTAATTTCTTCATGCATGATCAAAGGAGGCTCATTCTACATATCTCTTTTCTCTCTCTTTTTCTTGGTTTCTCCTTCACCTTAGCTTATGCTAGATCAAGCCCCACTTTCCTCTTGGTATGATCTCATAAACAATTTCAAAAACCTAAAACCCTAATCAAAACCTAACCTATCTTTCTCTCTCTCTAATTTTTCCTCTAACCCTAGTTCTACTTAAACCCTAACCCTACCACACCTCTCTCACCTCTCTCTCTCTACCATGATGAACCATCTGGCCACTCCCTCTCCCTGCCATGCATGGCCCACCTCAGCTACCCCCTACCCCTCTCTCTAACCCTAACAAAACCCTAACCCGAGACTACCCCATCTAACCCTAGCCTAAGCTACAACCGAGCCCCATCTCCTCTCTCTTCCTCTCTACTGCCGTGCTAGCCCCACCGCCATGCCGTCCCCACCTGGCAGCCCCACCTGTCCTGCCCTGGATGCCCCAGGTCGAGCCCCAGCTCGACCACGTGATCGAGAAGGAGGAAAGTGGTCGAGGCCACTTTATCCTGCCCGAGCCCCACGACTGCCTCTCCTCTCTCCCTCTCGCGTTGTCCTCCTCCCACACGTCTCCTGGCTCGCCCAGATTCGCCTAGAGCCCTGCCGCTCCTCTCCTTCCTCTCCAACGACGACGCCCGCCTCTTGCCGACCGCCGCCAGTCCCGCCGTCTTCCTCGCACTTCCGCCGACGTGCGTAGCATGGAGGTGATCAAGGAGACCAAGAGCAGTCCCCTGCTTCCCCCCGTACACGGCACCGAAGAAGAGGAGTCCGCGGACCTGACGCAGTGCAGCGACGCCGACGTGAAACCCTAATTCTCCGGTCGCCAGCCTCATCAGCGCTTCGTCGCCCCCCTGCACGATCCGACCGCACCGACCTCTCCACGGTACGGCCCTCTTCCTCCCTGACACCATCCGCCTCGCTGTCGCCATCTAGCGTCGCTGTTCCTTTCGCCGAGCGCCCTCGGTGCATGGCAGACGTTGCCGTCTGTTCTGCGCCGCGCCTCGCAGAGGCATGTCTAGCCGCCCGCCGCTCCTCTGTCACCATCCCGTAACCAGCCGCACTGGCTACCACCCGTAGCGCGCGCGCCCGCGACGCGAGTTCGAACCCCGCGCGCCGCGCCCCGCGTCGGTCGAGCACCGATCTGTCCGCAGTTCAGAGAAGGAGATCTATAGTGGGCCTGTTGCCAATTTATAGTAAGCCCCCCCTTTTTAGTTTCCCTAACCCCGCGATCCCTCTGGGTCCACTGGTCAGCCTCCCAGTGTTTTTGGCAGATAACCCCCCCAGGTTCCACCGTCTCAACCCGCACTCCCCGGATCCGCGACGTGTCACCCACTGGCTGGCTGCGCGCGCCGTGGACCCGCGAGGCCGCCGGCCCCACCTGTCAGCCTCATGGTCTAGGTAAGCCCGCGGTAGAAAAGAGTTTCCCGCGCGCGTGAGCCCCGCCAGCAGCTGGCCCACCCGTCAGTGACTGTGGCTGGGTCGAGCTGGGTGACAAAAGCTTTTCGTGTTGCCTGTTTAATTTAAACCTTTTCAAAATTGTTTAAATTCAAATTCAAATCAGAGTTAAATAACTTTTCAAATATAAATCCAAATAATACAAATGATATATGTTTTTGAATCAGAAAAAATCTGAGGAATTTAAATATGCCATTCAAAATATGTTTTGAGCACTTTAAAATTTCGAGATGATTAAAATTACAATAAAATGCCCTTTTCTTAATAAATTAATAACTTTAATTCTACAACTCCAAATTTGACAAATAATATGTCTAAATCGATCAGCACGACGAGCCCGTTCTATCTATGCAGTCCTTGTTCTGAATTGAAGCATGCATCATGTCATTCTTACAAATCTGAACTGTTTATGGAAATAAAATTGGACTAAATAAATAATAAAATGCTTTAATTCTTGCACCACACCTCACCCTTGCCACGCTACTTTAATGCCATGTAAATTGTGCATCATTCATCATGGCATGCTTGTTTGCTTGTCGCATTTTATTTCATATGCTTGTGCACTTTATTTATGTTGGCCTAGTTTGTTTGGTTCTTCTTCGAATAGACGCCCAGTAGGAGAATTATCAGGAATCACAGGAGTACTACCCAGATCCATCTCTCGCTTCAACTGAGCTACCAGGCAAGCACTACCACATGCTTGCATACATAGAGTACCTATTGCCTCTATCTATTCTTGCATCATTGAGTCGCGTTGCATTAAATTGAATCCCAAGTACTGCATAGCCTTTACTTTTAAACCCCACCAAAGCTTGTTCCTCCATCCCATGAGGCATTACTACAGGAGTTGTTTGAGCCATGCGAGTCGTAGAGAAGCATGTGTAGGGTATGTGGGTGTCTGATGAATAACGAGGTACATAAACAACTTAACCTGAGTAGTAATGGGATAACTAATGAAAGAGGCACCGGTGAGCAATATCTGCTATTTGGTTTTTCCTGCTCACTTGTGTCCCGTAGGACCCCGAGTACTTGATCCTTGACTATTCGCACTATCCACATCCGGGAGGCCCTATGGACCCCCCTGAGCCAGAGCTTGATTCATTCTTATTTCTTGGGGCCACAATTAGTTTGGGGCTTTATTACTATCCTGTACTTATGCCATGTTACTGCTTTATTTAAGATTGTGCGAGGAGCACCTGTACTATTTTGGATCGCGCCACGTTTTCGTGGTATCGACAAGCCCAGTCACATTTTCAGGTTCCTAGTCGTTTACAGCCGTCGTCGCAAACCCTGGGTCCGTCTCGGAGCCGGCCAACTTTGTTGCGGGTAGCTTATTGGGGTGGCACCCTGAAATATTACTGAATCCTGTGATCGCTTTGTCGTGAATGCCTCGTTGGGTTTTGATTTGGTTTTTCCGAGGTTGATCGAGTGTGTGTTGCTATTCGTGCACCCCTGCAGGGTAAATCTTTCTGAAAGCCGTGTCCGCGGTTATGGACGACTTGGAGCACTGTTTCTCGATCATAGACAAGTATAATTAAAGTACCGCTTTTAATTTGACTAAGTACTTGACTAGTAAATAGTGCAATACTCATGGAATGGTTAATAAAACTGCCAACGGATGATGGGGGTTTTTCGTCCGCTTCCTCGTTGGTAAGCGAGGAGGAGGATGGATCTGTTAATCGTACTGCTATAACTGTTGTTCTTAATTCACGGAGATCCGTCTATCATTGGTTAGGCGGATGGTTAGCGTGTATCTATAGAATTGTTAGGTATTATCTTTCGCTGCAATTGCGTCACCCCAGGTTGTGTTCCCTTTAGCGGCATAAAGACTTGCTGAGTACCCCTAGGGTCTCACACGATAAATTGTTTGATTCAGATGAACAGTTGTACCCGCACGATGGATACTGGGTGGAAGAGACAGATGATGTTGGCAATGACCATTCGGTGTAGAGATTTCGGGAACGGGGATCCGTGATATCTGTGGGCGGGATGTGTTTATTTATGTGGCATCTTATGCCGATTTGCTTCTTATCCATACTCGGATCTTGTTTTCTGCTTCCGCCTGATACTCTGATGTGTGATGTATGAGGAGCTATCCTCAATTATTATCTCTATCTAGGACATTTGAATCTTGCCGTATGGCGTTACGATATTTCTATTTCTTTTAGATGGAATGGCTCTGAGGACTGTTGTATGTGGCTTGCATACATACTCATTTGTGTATGTAGTTGATCCCTTCGCCTGCCGATTACGCCGCTCGTTCTTGCCCCGGTGTCTGAAAGTGGTTAGGACGGCTAAAAGGTCTACCGTGAGTGGCCCTGGGCCCCACCGTACTATTTTAACCACTTTCGTTCATCCAGGCATGTAACTAAGAGCGTAATTCACCGAGGTAGTTACATCGGATCACCCAGAGCATACGAATCAGCAATCCGGATCATCTCTGCCAACGTGGTCGGCATTTTCCTTTGCAACTTCTGCCACAGCTCGCTTGCATATCTGCATCCTTGCGCAAACCATGCTATGCCCTGTGATTCTATAACACCCTCATACGAATTTCTCACTGTACACCACCGGGTTAAAAACTCCCGATCTGTCTCATTTAGTCTTTGCTTGTACATAGCTAGGGTCTGTGGCCTGTTTGGCCTCTGATACGTACTCGAGAAATTGCTGATGAACATTTCCTCAAAATCTATCCAGCAGTTAATGCTTCCGGGAGGCAAATTGTTCATCCATACCCTTGCTGCTCCCTCCAACATCTGGGGTACATAACGTACAACCCATCTCAAGTTGCCAGTGGCAATTTTCACAGTTGTAGCATAATTTATCAGCCAATCCTCTGGCTTTGTACTGCCGTTATACGTCTTTGTGCCCCTGGGCAACTAGAAGTTGGGTACCGGTGGCTCCTTCATGATCCGGGGTCCGAAACACGCTGGACCCGGTGGACCTTAACATTCAATTTGCTCCGACCTATGCAGTCGATCCAGTTTCAACCTGGCATCATCCGGCATCAAATCCCTGCTTCCCAATCTTGACCCTATCACATGATAGCCCGGTCTTGGGTATATCACGTTTGCCATTTCCGAATCTCCATCATTGTACCTGTCTTGCTCTCGTGGAGCACCTTTCTGTTGCATACCTCGGCCGGCACTTTGCCCTTGCCTTGGTATATTCCGCTGCTGCGGTTGTCCTGCGTCTGCCGAGTTTCACTGTCCGGCATTGCCGTTGACGGCGTTCCCTTGACCGGCATTGCCTTGGTCGCGGTTACCTCGGCCAGCTTCACCTCGGCTCACACTCTGTCAATCATCATTTTTCTGTGCTTCTTTTCCTTTTCCTACCCGCGTTGGGTCATACGGCACAATCTGTTTGTTCCGTCTGGCCGAGGTTACTACCTCTTCTCTCCTTGGACCACCATGAGGTGACAATGCGGCTTCAGCGGATTTCTCCAGGTTACCCACCACCGAATGGACGATCTTGGAGGCTCCAACTCTCTCCGGGTTAGCTCTGAGTAGTTCTTCGTTTTGTCTGTTCGCGATCCGAACCAGCTCGTTAACCCTATCTTGTTGTCTTTGCCGAGCTTCACCTGTTAGACCCTCTAACTCGAATGCAGCTGCATCCGCTGCTCTGAGGTTCTTTGCCGGGGTACTATACCTCGGCAGCCCCACGGACAAACAGTTTTCTGATTCCTCAATTCCAGTATCACCTTCTCTGTTCATCTCGCTCATGAGATTTCTCCCCTTCACTTTTACAGTGTCAACTCTGTTCGCCTTTGCATACTCACGTAGCGTCATATTCAATGATTGCTGAGCCGCGGCTATCTTTTTTGCACCCTCTAGTATTTTTTGCCTAGTTTCTTCTAGCTCGGCCTGCGCCCGAGCCGGATCTACTTCTGTTACCACAGGGTTTGGCAAGCTATCCATCGCTTCCCTCAACACATTTTTCGGCCTCTCTAGTGGAGGACCTCTACCTTTCCTCGGTGCTTTAGGTGTTACCCTCCGGATCTGGTGCCGGATCCTTGCTCGCGCCCGCACCAGGTGCAGTCATCATCACCTCTGCGTGGTCCGGGGAGCGAACGACGTGCGCCCCGCGAACCACAGTGAGGGGTGGCTCCCCCGCCTCAACGATGTGACGTGGATGAACACACGACACGTCAACAGCAACGTAGACCTTGTGCGCGCTGAGCTAGACGAAGAGGCCATTGCGCGGAAGTGGGCGCATGCCGAAGCAGCCAGCGTTGTCGCTGACGAAGTCCAGCGCTCCAAAGCACTGAACGAGACCAGAGACGATGCGTTCGCCGGTGCCGATGAAGTTTCCTGTCTAGATCTTGACCCCTGCTAGCGCCGCTAGCACCACGGTGGGCGCCAACTGTCGTGGTGGTGTCACGACAGATGCCATGGATAGGCTAAAGGTGGGGACTAATACACGCTAGGGGAATCCAGGGAGGGATAGTGAAGTGATTCTTCACACAGAAGTTTGTATTTGCTTTGCTTCCAAGATTACAAGTGCTCCTAGAGCTGTATTGGCGAGAGGAGGAAGAAGGAGCTCTCTTACTCTCACACGCAGATCACACCTAAAACCTTAGCCAAATCAGAATAGCGGAACCTCCTCTACTGAGATCCTAGCCCTCCTTATATAGAGGGAACTAGGTCTCTGTCTAGGGCATACGTGGAGGCATATTCCCTCCTCCCAAAGTGGTAAGCCGACCGGGGTTCTTTTTCCCCCGTGTCACACATGCAGAGGCTACGTGAGCCTCTGCGGCGCCCGCGTCAGCCGACATGGGCGTCGTCACCCTTGTCGGCCACGCCCCGGTGGTCCTGCCCTTGTTTTCTTCACTCAGGTAGCGCGTACCGGGGCTTCTTTTGACCAGCGAGATTCCTTCCTTCTCCTAGAAGCTAGACGTGACCCGGATCATAGTTGATCCGGCCACACCCGTTCCTACATACAAGTAAAACAGGTATTTCTGACTTACTCCTTGAGTTGGTTGAGACTTAGTTAGGCGAACGCCCCCTGGTCTGGGTTACCCCGTGATTCGGCCTGCCTTGCGGTGACCCGGCCAGCATCCGTTTTGGCCTTGCCGAACCTCGGCTAACTCGGCCTTTATATCCCGACGTGACCCTACCCGGGGTATCCCCCCAACAGAATGAGATGATGAACCAATACCCAACCTAAACATCGTGATTTGATCATGTCATGAAGATCAAGTTACGATGATTAGAAATGGATCCTCGTAGACTATTCCTTAGACCGTGAGGCTATATCAATCACTGTCTCCCGAGAGTGCTTAGATAGCATCAAACGCCATCTGGTAAAACGGTGGTTATAAAGGTGTGTTCAGGTATTCGGAGGAAACCGTAGAGGCAATATATGTCAAGAGCGGGATTTGTCCGTCCATGTGACGGGAAGATACTTAAGGGCCCACTCGGAGAAGTTATATCCAATAGCTGCGCAGCGTGTGATTAGATCACGGGGATATCACTTGTCAGAACGAGTCAAATAGCATTGTTCAGTAACGAGATTAAACTCGACATGAAGATGTCATTGATCAGGTCTCAGGCAATGCAAGTATCGAATGACAAAGGGAATAAGACACGACTGTCCCGGTTCAAACGACGAAAGATCTTCGTGGAACGCATAGGGGTCACATGGCCATCCAGGTCCCTCTGTTGATCATTGGTGCGGGAGTGTCCCGACCATGTCTGGAGTGTTCCCGAACCGTAGGGTATCACGCTTAAGGGCTTGATGATGCTTAGAGAGTGTTTATAGGATCGGTAGAATCGCCGAAGAAAAGAAGGGAGAAAACTAGAAGGGTTTCGGTAAGTCCGGAGGATGTCCAGAGGATGTCCGGAGTGGAAGTGGAAGGTGTTCCATGGCCACGGAAATTAGATAATATGTGAATGAATGTTAAATGTTGATTTAATCATTTATTCATAATTATCTAATAAAGAGAAAATCAATTAAAAGGTCAAAAGGCTTAATGGGCTGATTTCCGGAGGGAGAGGGCCCATTAGGGAAAGGAGAGAGGGAGAGGGACCAAGGGGGTGACCCGCTGGGCCTTGCCCCCCGCGGGGCCCACTAGGGGCTGGCCGGCGGCCTCCCCACCCCCTCCTCTCCTTTAGTCCCACCCTGGGACTTGAGGGGAGGTAGTACCTCCCCTCCCCCTATATAAAGTGGGGTATTTGGCCTAGAAAATACACCGAATAATCAATAAAGGTCTCCCAACTTTTGGGAGGACCTCTAATTGATATTTTCTCTCTCCCCCTCTCTCTCGTGACCGGGGTCCCAAGTCTGGACTGCGCGAGCGAGACACATCTTCACCGCGGAGCGCCGACGCGCTGCGGGATTCGGATCTGGGAGCTCTACTTCCGCAATTGCTGCTAGATCGGGGAAGTAGGAGTCATCGTCAGGCACCGGACGTGTGTAACTCCCACGAGGTGTCACACTTGAGGCACTCAAGTCGTTGGAGCCAGAAGGAGCGCAAGGACTTCATCACGACCTTGAGGTCGGCTTCGGCTCGTCTACATCAACCACGCTCAACGATTTTCGGTCTTCGAGGGTAAGTTCGCGAAACACCCCTCCCGTTACTATATTACTAATAGATAGGTCCTGGCAGCTTCAGGGGTTCAGGGGCATAGAGTAAAATTTATTCTTTTTATGCGCGGAACCCCTACATACTTGTGGGTCATCAACATGCAATGACATTGGTGGATCCATGTGTGGTTCACGGGAAGAACACACATGCAATGACACTGGTAGATCCATGTGTGGTTCATGGGAAGAACACACATGCAATGACACCGGTGGATCCATGTGTGGTTCATGGGAAGAACACACATGCAATGACTCTGGGATATGTGGTTTGTGAAAAAGAACAGACATGCAATGACTCTAGCTGTGGTTAATGCGAAGAGCAGACATGCAATGACACCGGTGGATCCATGTGTGGTTAATGAGAAGAACACACATGCAATGACACTGGGTGTGCTTCATGATATGGTTCATGAAAAGAACACGCATGCGATGACTCTAGTTGTGGTTCATGGGAAGAGCATACATACAATGACACTGGTGGATCCATGTGTGGTTCATGGGAAGAACACACATGCAATGACACTGGTGGATCCATGTGTGGTTAATGGGGAGAACACACATGCAATGACACTGGTGATATGTGGTTTGTAAGAAGAACACACATGCAATGACTCTAGATGGGGTTCATGAAAAGAGCAGACATGCAATGACACTGGTGGATCCATGTGTGGTTCATGGGAAGAACACACATGCAATGACTCTGGTGGATCCATGTGTGGGTTAATGAGAAGAACACACATACAATGACACTGGATGTAGTTCATGATATGGTTTGTGAGAAGAACAAGCATGCAATGACTCTAGCTATGGTTCATGAGAAGAGCAGACATACGATGACTCTAACTGTGGTTCATGAAAAGAGCAGACATGCGATGCCACCGATGGATCCATGTGTGGTCTATGAGAGGAACACACATGCAATTACACCGGTGGATCCTTACGTGGTTTGTGAGAATAACATACATGCAATGACACTAGTGGATCCATGTGTGGTTCATGGGAAGAACACACATGCAATGACACAGCTGATATGTGGTCTGTGAGAAGAACTCACATGCAATGACTCTAGCTGTGGTTGATGAAAAGAGCAGACATGCGATGACACTGGTGGATCCATGTGTGGTCTCTGGGAAGAACACACATGCAATGACACTAGTGGATCCATGTGTGGTCTGTGGGAAGAACACACATGCAATGAATCTAGTTGTGGTTCATGGGAAGAGCAGACATACAATGACACTGGTGGATCCATGTGTGGTTTATGGGAAAAATACACATGCAATGACACTGGTGGATCCATGTGTGGTCTGTGGGAAGAACACACATGCGATGACACTGGTGGATCCATGTGTGGTTCATGGGGAGAATACACATGCAATAACACCAGTGATATGTGGTTTGTGAGAAGAACACACATGCAATGACTCTAGCTGTGGTTCATGAAAAGAGCAGACATGCAATGACAGTTGTGGATCCATGTGTGGTTCATGGGAAGAACACACATGCAATGACTCTGGTGGATCCATGTGTGGTATGTGGGAAGAACACACATGCAATGACACTGGTGCATCCATGTGTGGTTCATGGGGAGAACACACATGCACTGACACCGGTGATATGTGGTTTGTGAGAAGAACACACATGCAATGACTCTAGCTGTGGTTCATGAAAAGAGCAGACATGCAATTACACTGGTGGATCCATGTGTGGTTCATGGAAAGAACACACATGCAATGACACTGGGTGTGGTTCATGATATGGTTCATGAAAAGAACACACATGCGGTGACTCTAGCTGTGGTTCATGGGAAGAGAAGACATACAATGACACTGGTGGATCCATGTGTGGTTCATGGGAAGAACACACATGCAATGACACTGGTGGATCCATGTGTGGTCTGTGGGAAGAACACACATGCAATGACACTGGGTGGATCCATGTGTGGTCTGTGGGAAGAACACACATGCAATGAATCTAGCTGTGGTTCATGAAAAGAGCAGGCATGCATTGAAACTGGTGGATCCATGTGTGGTTCATGGGAAGAACACACATGCAATGACACTGGTGGATCCATGTGTGGTTTGTGGGAAGAACACACATGCAATAACACTGGTGGATCCATGTGTGGTTCATGGGGAGAACACACATGCAATGACACTAGTGATATGTGGTCTGTGAGAAGAACACACATGCAATGACTCTAGTTGTGGTTCATGAAAACAGCAGACATGCAATGACACTGGTGGATCCATGTGTGGTTCATGGGAAGAACACATATGCAATGACACTGGTAGATCCATGTGTGGTTCGTGGGATGAACACACATGCAATGACACTGGTGGATCCATGTGTGGTCTGTGGGAAGAACACACATGCAATGACTCTGGTGATATGTGGTTTGTGAAAAGAAGAGACATGCAATGACTCTTGCTATGGTTAATGAAAAGAGCAGACATGGGATGACACCGGTGGATCCATGTGTGGTTAATGAGAAGAACACACATGCAATGACACTAGGTGTGGTTCATGATATGGTTTGTGAGAAGAACATGTATGCAATGACTCTAGTTGTGGTTCATGAGAAGAGCAGACATACAATGACACTGGTGGATCCATGTGTGGTTCATGGGAAGAACACACATGCAATGACACTGGTGGATCCATGTGTGGTATGTGGGAAGAACACACATGCAATGACTCTAGATGTGGTTCATGAAAAGAGCAAAGATGCGATGACACTGGTGGATCCATGTGTGGTTTATGGGAAGAACACCCACGCAATGACACTGGGGAATCCATGTGTGGTCTGTGGGAAGAACTCACATGCAATGACTCTAGCTGTGGTTCATGAACAGAGCAGACATGCGATGAATCTAACTGTGGTTCATGGGAAGAACACACATGTGATGCCACCGGTGGATCCATGTGTGGTGTATGAGAGGAACACACATGCAATTACACCGGTGGATCCTTACGTGGTTTGCGAGAATAACACACATGCAATGACACTGGTGTATCCATGTGTGCTTCATGGGAAGAACACACATGCAATGACACTGGTGATATGTGGTCTGTGAGAAGAACACACATGCAATGACTCTAGCTGTGGTTCATGAAAAGAGCAGACATGCGATGACACTGGTGGATCCATGTGTGGTTCATGGGAAGAACACACATACAATGACACTGGTGGATCCATGTGTGGTCTGTGGGAAGACCACACATGCAATGACTCTGGTGATATGTGGTTTTGTGAAAAGAATAGACATGCAATGACTCTATCTGTGGTTAATGAAAAAAGCAGACATGCAATGACACCGGTGGATCCATGTGTGGTTAATGAGAAGAACACACATGCAATGACACTAGGTGTGGTTCATGATATGGTTTGTGAGAAGAACACGCATGCAATGACTCTAGCTATGGTTCATGGGAAGAGCACACATACAATGACACTGGTGGATCCATGTGTGGTTCATGGGAAGAACACACATGGAATGACACTGGTGGTTCCATGTGTGGTTTGTGGGAAGAACACACATGCAATGACACTGGTGGATCCATGTGTGGTCTGTGGGAAGAACACACATGCAATGACTCTAGCTGTGGTTCATGAAAAGAGCGGACATGCAATGACACTGGTGGATCCATGTGTGGTTCATGGGAAGAACACACATGCAATAACACTAGGTGGATCCATGTGTGGTTTGTGAGAAGAACACACATGCAATGACACCGGTGGATCCATGTGTGGTTAATGAGAAGAACACACATGCATTGACTCTGGCTGTGGTAAATGATATAGTTTGTAAGAAGAACACACTTGCAATGACTCTAGATGTGGTTCATGAAAAGAGCAGACATGTGATGACTCTAACTGTGGTTCATGAAAAGAGCAGACATGCAATGCCACCGGTGGATCCTTGTGTGGTCTATGAGAGGAAGACACATGCAATTACATTGGTGGATCCTTACGTGGTTTGTGAGAATAACACACATGCAATGACACTGGTGGATCCATGTGTGGTTCATGGGAAGAACACACATGCAATGACACTGGTGGATATGTGGTTTGTGAGAAGAACACACATGCAATGACACTAGTTGTCGTTCATGAAAAGAGCAGACATGCGATGACTCTAACTGTGGTTCATGAAAATAGCAGACATGCGATGCCACCGGTGGATCCATATGTGGTCTATGAGAGGAACCCACATGCAATTACATCGGTGGATCCTTACATGGTTTGTGAGAATAACACACATGCAATGACACTGGTGGATCCACGTATGGTTCATGGGAAGAACACACATGCAATGACACTGGTGGATATGTGGTTTGTGAGAAGAACACACATGCTATGACTCTAGCCATGGTTCATGAAAAGAGCAGACATGCGATGACTCTAACAATGGTTCATGAAAAGAGCAGACATGCGATGCCACCGGTAGATCCATGTGTGGTCTATGAGAGGAACACACATGCAATTACACCGGTGGATCCTTACGTGGTTTGGGAGAATAACACATATGCAATGACATTGATGGATCCATGTGTGGTTCATGGGAAGAACACACATGTAATGACACTGGTGGATCCATGTGTGGTCTGTGGGAAGAACACACATGCAATGACACTAGTGATATGTGGTCTGTGAGAAGAACACACATGCAATGACACTGGTGCATCCATGTGTGGTTCATGGGGAGAACACACATGCACTGACACCGGTGATATGTGGTTTGTGAGAAGAACACACATGCAATGACTCTAGCTGTGGTTCATGAAAAGAGCAGACATGCAATTACACTGGTGGATCCATGTGTGATTCATGGAAAGAACACACATGCAATGACACTGGGTGTGGTTCATGATATGGTTCATGAAAAGAACACGCATGCGGTGACTCTAGCTGTGGTTCATGGGAAGAGAAGACATACAATGACACTGGTGGATCCATGTGTGGTTCATGGGAAGAACACACATGCAATAACACTGGTGGATCCATGTGTGGTCTGTGGGAAGAACACACATGCAATGACACTGGGTGGATCCATGTGTGGTCTGTGGGAAGAACACACATGCAATGAATCTAGCTGTGGTTCATGAAAAGAGCAGGCATGCATTGAAACTGGTGGATCCATGTGTGGTTCATGGGAAGAACACACATGCAATGACACTGGTGGATCCATGTGTGGTTTGTGGGAAGAACACACATGCAATAACACTGGTGGATCCATGTGTGGTTCATGGGGAGAACACACATGCAATGACACTAGTGATATGTGGTCTGTGAGAAGAACACACATGCAATGACTCTAGTTTTGGTTCATGAAAAGAGTAGACATGCAATGACACTGGTGGATCCATGTGTGGTTCATGGGAAGAACACATATGCAATGACACTGGTAGATCCATGTGTGGTTCGTGGGAAGAACACACATGCAATGACACTGGTGGATCCATGTGTGGTCTGTGGGAAGAACACACATGCAATGACTCTGGTGATATGTGGTTTGTGAAAAGAAGAGACATGGAATGACTCTTGCTATGGTTAATGAAAAGAGCAGACATGGGATGACACCGGTGGATCCATGTGTGTTTAATGAGAACAACACACATGCAATGACACTGGGTGTGGTTCATGATATGGTTTGTGAGAAGAACATGTATGCAATGACTCTAGTTGTGGTTCATGAGAAGAGCAGACATACAATGACACTGGTGGATCCATGTGTGGTTCATGGGAAGAACACACATGCAATGACACTGGTGGATCCATGTGTGGTATGTGGGAAGAACACACATGCAATGACTCTAGATGTGGTTCATGAAAAGAGCAAAGATGCGATGAAACTGGTGGATCCATGTGTGGTTTATGGGAAGAACACCCACGCAATGACACTGGGGAATCCATGTGTGGTCTGTGGGAAGAACTCACATGCAATGACTCTAGCTGTGGTTCATGAACAGAGCAGACATGCGATGACTCTAACTGTGGTTCATGGGAAGAACACACATGTGATGCCACCGGTGGATCCATGTGTGGTCTATGAGAGGAACACACATGCAATTACACCGGTGGATCCTTACGTGGTTTGCGAGAATAACACACATGCAATGACACTGGTGTATCCATGTGTGCTTCATGGGAAGAACACACATGCAATGACACTGGTGATATGTGGTCTGTGAGAAGAACACACATGCAATGACTCTAGCTGTGGTTCATGAAAAGAGCAGACATGCGATGACACTGGTGGATCCATGTGTGGTTCATGGGAAGAACACACATGCAATGACACTGGTGGATCCATGTGTGGTCTGTGGGAAGACCACACATGCAATGACTCTGGTGATATGTGGTTTTGTGAAAAGAATAGACATGCAATGACTCTATCTGTGGTTAATGAAAAAAGCAGACATGCAATGACACCGGTGGATCCATGTGTGGTTAATGAGAAGAACACACATGCAATGACACTAGGTGTGGTTCATGATATGGTTTGTGAGAAGAACACGCA